>KE508115.1:16764-43439 GCA_000441515.1 Elaeis oleifera | reverse complement strand
ATATATATATATATATATATATATGTATAATCTTTAAAAAAAAAATCTGTATTCCTGACCCAAATAGGATCCTGGCACAGTCCCAACTGTCGATATCCTAACTCGAATAATCTCTTAAGATAAAATTTTTGACCATGGATGTGATCTAATTTGATTTGATCTTCTATTGAATTGGGTTTAGGATCAATATTAGAACCCAAGAATCGGATTGGATTGGAGTCGTTTATGATTCGACCTCAATTCAACCAATTTGCACACTAGAACAAACTCTATTAAGGAGAAATTCTGGCTCACTTTGACTCTTCGGTGTTCATTTTAGGATGAACATGAAAAAATATGTAGGGAAAAAAAAAAAAAAGGGTAGAGACCACTCCTTATAATCTTCGTTGGTTAGGCAGGAAAGGATTTTTGTTCATTCTCTATTTACATATTATATCAAAAACAGAAGAATACCAATTTTCCACAAAACTCGTTTGCAATTCAATGATTTATTAATTTCAGCAAAACAGGTTAAATAAAAATAATCAGATAACTGATATAAACTCATTTATATATCTACGTTAATAAAATTTGTTCCGCATCACGCTTGCTGCCCGATGACGGAGCATCATAACAATATCATCCGCCACCAAGATTTTTTGTAAAGCGTGCAAGTTGGCACCTTGAGAGAACATCACAACAAATATCATCTATATCGGAGAGAAACCAGTGGCTGTGATTGGGTCACCACTTAGCCAGGAGTGTCCCCTGCAATCCGTTCTTCTGCTCCTCGTTGCCACCGCTCACGCCGATGCCAGAGGCCAATCAGGGGGCACATCCAACGGACGGCCAGCATGGGCTGCCGCCCAGCGACCCACCAGCTTGCGAGAAGCAGGAGATCCCCGACGGGACGGCAGCCGCCGGCGGACCGTTGGATCAGGACGAAGGCATCGACGCGGCGGTGTCTCTGGTGAGCCCTACCTCGAACCAGCTCACGCTCCTCTACCAGGGGGAGGCCTACGTGTTCGAATCCGTCTCCCCGAAAAGGTTTCATTCTGTTCATTTGTTGGTATTATGTATCTATTTCCCCCAAACATTCTGTCTTTGGGAGTATTTTAATTAATTTTTTTATGCATTTCGACTTCTCCAATGGGTGGTTTCCAAGTTTCAACTTGAATTTAATGAAAAATGGTTAAAGGAAGGAATCAAAAACAAGAAAAAATGGAACATGTTAAAGGATTTCTTGGACGCTTTACAAAAATCAGTCAGTTATATTATTTGGGAACAATGATCCGTCCACGCCTTCAAACGCATGCATCAATGTCATCGATATTAAGCATCAGATGCATTGCTCAAGATAAGTGGATAAAGGCTAAATGGTACTGAATCAATAGCGGACCCTGTGCGCTGATGTGATGCAAGGGGTTTTATGCTTGTTAGCCTTACAAAATTAACACCAGAAACTTCTGTGCTCCTATGGCATTACTATAATTCCAAGAATTGTTTGGAGGAGATGGGCAGCGCCTGAGCAAAACAATCATTATTATTTGTAACAAGTGGCTTACAGAAGGAATATCTGTAGGTTGCAAAGTCATAGAACTAACCCTGGGAGTGTTGGAAGCTTGGAAAGTCAAAGTTTAGCAAAAGTCACCATCTATTTCTTGTTAATAACATCCATTGGCACAGCAACTACCATTATAATGGTTCCAGATATCTGTATGCATGACCGGTACTAAAGAACAGTTATTGTTTGTTTCTTTTTCTATTTTAACTACTACTGTACTAGAGGGATAACGGCTGTTCTACTTTTTCACTGCTGTTTAAATTAGAAGTAGAAGTTGACAAGTGCTATGCACAATTTTTTTTGGAGATGTATGACCTCTGAGCAGAGTCCCAAGCAGTGCTTGGGAGCTTCCTTTTATAGTAGAATAGATTGTACAGTTTTGAATTCAAATTTTTAGGTTAGTTAAAAGCAATATTTAATTCTATGCGTATTGACACTCACAATGCTCCACTATTTTCGCATTGTTATCCAGTCAAAGGCTTGACCGGTAAATAACTGCCAGAATAGCAACGACCAGTTCGTAGAAAATGTTAGCATCAATTACATCATGTCTATATGGATGTTGTGACAAATCAGTGCTCTTTGACAATTTTGATAGCTCTTCAATCAAATAGTTGTAATCCTCTGTAAACTCTAATTTGCATTCTTCTTGAACTATGGAAATCATAGAAAGTCCTCTAGCTTATTTAGTTTGGGCTTCTAAATCATTAAGTTATTTAATTAATGATTAAATTTATTGTCTCTTGCTTTTCCCTAATTGTCTAGAACTTCTAATGAACAACTAAGACCTGAACCCACTTTCAATACTTGAAGGCAACTAAGGTAAGGTCTTAAAATGCACGTTATACACTAAAATTGTTATGTTGCTATGATTGCCAATCAGTTGCATATCTAGTTAGCCTTGCGATGCATCAAGGCCATTCTCAAGCACAATCTTCTAGCATGACCGTTAGATAATTAGAGGCATTAAGAGCTGCTACTGGGTAGGGTGACTCTTGTGCCATATTGGTATTACAAAGTAGGACATTATAAGAATTGACTATTAGTTCTTGCAAAGAGGAGGAGGTATTTTCCATTGTTTACCAGTAGGTTCATTGTACTACAGGTAGATCCTAAGAAGCTCTCAACAGATATGATAGAGTAACATATGTGTTGCATGAATTCTGTTGCATGGTACTGTTTGATACATGATGATGCTGGAAGTACTCTTGGTAGTTAAAATCATTATAGGTAGCTAGGTACCCTAGTTAGATATCCTTAAGTTTCTCAGGGGGAGTGGATGTTATAAACTCCTATGCAAATGCTGATCAAGTTGGAAAACTCTGAAGGAATTGATTCATTGAGTAATTATTCTTAATTCAATCGTGTACACCCTGCTATATATTCAACTTTATGAATTGCAGGGAAAGGGTATCCTAAGTAAAATCTTGCTTCATGTCGATGATTTACAGCATCTGATATGTCTGCTGCATATAATTTATTGTCTTCTCACCTCATATTCTGAATATCCAATGTTTGATCCAGTTTGGCAATTGGATTATGTGATCTTATATATCAGTGAGTGGTCCATATAACAAAATCATTGCAGTTGAATTTTGTTTAGGGGAATTTATTTTATCCTCTGTTTAGTGGTTCAAATCATATCCAGAGGAGAACTATACATCATGACAATCTGTTCCAATTTATCCTTAATTTAGTAATTAAAAATTCTTTCATGTTAGTGGGAGCAAGTATATTAGTAGTATATTTAATTCCTTGGAATAAAATTTTACCACTTATTTTACTGTGATTAGCTATGACTTTCTAATGTGTCTCATCATTGGCCTAGGTGTTAACTGAATAAACTGGATGTATCACTGATCGAACTTTAAAGTAATCTCATGAAAGGGTTTAGAAGGGTGTTGTTGTTGTTTCACCTTTTAAGGACATAACAATTTAAGGACATGCTGGTCATCTTTTATCTTGTTGGCAGCACTTGACATAACAATAAAAAACTACACAACTAAAGGATAGTGAACTCGACACAACTAACGGATAGTGAACTTGAGTTTTTCTGTTTTACCCCTACTCCTTGTTCGTTCTTTCTTTCTTTCTTTCTAATGGCATGTGGATCTGTTTTTATAATTTGAAATATATATTAACACATTATTAGTAACTTTAATAACTAAACTATAGGCATGTTTTGCTCATATCCTCTCATTAGACCTAGCAATGAAACATTCTGTAGACAATAAGGATGGCTTGATCCTGTACTCTTTATGCTGCCATCATTTTTTCCAGTTCAGCTTTACTTGAAACCTTTATTTGTGCATGATCTTGTACATTGATGGTGTTCTGTGAGCTTACTGCCACTAAACAGCAGTTTATTCTGCCTACCTTCAACTTGCAACATTTTGAATATGTGCTTCTTGAGTAACATTTTTATGCTGCAGGTGCAAGCTGTGTTGTTGCTATTGGGGGGATGTGAAATGCCTTCTGGTTCAGCTGGCATGGCACTACCCTGTCTGCAGGATGATAGGGTACCAGCATTCTGATTGAATTGTATTCTTTTGTTTGCTTTTGCTTTGTTTGCTATTTCTAAATCAGTTTTGGATGATATTTTGCAGTACCCAACTATGCCAGCAAAGAGGATTGCTTCACTAATTAGATTTCGAGAGAAAAGAAAGGAGAGATGTTTCGATAAGAAAATTCGATACAATGTACGCAAGGAGGTAGCTCTCAGGTATCCACCGGGTTTCCTGCATTGAGCCTGTGCTTTCCTATGTTCAAGTGTTGTCTGTTGTCTGCTCATTTTCCTAACAGCTCACCTTATACTATTTTTCTAGAAGGATTATTCCATGATTGCCTATGAGGGAAGAGAAAAAAGGGACTTGCGTGTTCGCTCTTTTCTGAAACATAGGTTCTGTTGTAAGGTTTGTAGGAATGCAAGTATATCTCTTTGTGAAAACTGGTTGACTTATCAATGACATAAGAGGAAGTGAAAACAAGTACCAAGAATAGGTACACTGGAATGATGACAGCTTTTCTAGCATATGACTTGTCTAAATTAGGTTTATTATTTCAGTTTCACTAATCTAGTTTGTCCTCTATACAAACTGGCCTTGGAGATACCTATTAGCTTGGTGGACTCATGGAAGAAACTTTGAGGAACTAAGGTTATTGCCTAATGAGAAGAACACAAGATCTGCAAGCTTAAGGAATAAAAAAATTAGTCATCTTGGGCCTGTTTAATAAATTGTCAAAGTGATTCTGACGGCTTACAATGTTTATGGTTTGTGATGAATTAAGTTTGAAGGTTGAGCATTGATTTTGAGCAGAAGAAATTTGGAGTAAAAAATGCTAGGTTTCTATGTTGACCTGGTGCAATTTTAGTTAGTTCTCCTTTATTTTCAGTTATTTTGGATCTTAGTCTGAATTTAGCTGTTTAGAAAATAATTTTGACTATTTTAAGAGTTTGGCTGAATGACAATTGATATTAGATCTCATTTTATTTTGTTTGTTTTGCTATTTCAGTGACTGGCTAATCCAATGCTGCGAGAGAGGGTCTAGCCACCTAATTTTGGTTCCACCATAAGAAGAGAAGGGACTTTTATACTCCATATGGACTAACTAGAGGGGATCTCCTGTTCCTCTTAGTTGTCTTAAACATAGGTATAAAAAATAAAAGAAGAGAAGAGAAAGTAAAAATGGAATAGAAGAGGAAAGAAAGAAAGAAGGATGAGGATTCCAGGAGGTCACCCAAGCCATCCATCCATTCTTCTTTTTTACATTCGGCTATTTAAGGCAATCCTTTCTTCTTTTTTGTTCTTCACCATAGGATTTGGTGAGAGTCATATTGTTCTTGAATTAGATACGGGTTTCTTGTATTTAAAAGGACAAACGAAGCTGTATTGCTATTATTATTATGTTAATGTAATAAAGTTTCAGAGTTTTCCTTGTTCCTCTTCTGCTTTAATTCTTCTTATCAACTTTTGGCCGAGCAGCCTCGCTTAGGGCATGTTCTTCTCCTCTGGCACTTCTTTGTGTTCCTTACATGCAGATTTTCTGTGCTTTTTCCTGAAATTTCAGATTTGTTTGACATTTGGATTTGAACTGAAATCTCAGATCTTAGGAATATTGTAGATAGACCATTGCAGGACTAATCTACTCTGATTTTTGACTCTTATTTATGGAGTGATGTATTCTAAATAATGGTGGAGAAATTGAGCAGCTAAGATTCAAACACTGTTGAATGATGTTTTTGCACTTAGTTGGAATGAGTTTTGGGTGTTGAATAACTTTTCTAAGGAATTGGTTTGTGTCAGCAGCAATGCCACATGTGATGGATCATTTGTTTGTGGTTAGGATAGTCTGTTCTGACATGTTGGTTCTCTATTGGATCCTAAGTCTCTCTTGGATCCACAAGAGCTTCTAAATGATCTGGTGACGGACAAAAAGGATGGTTAAATCATGATTACCATCTTTTCTGGGTTTCTTTGTGAAAAATATATGACACATAATGGTATTTGGATAATAGAAAATGAAAATGGAAGTTATTAAATATTCAGTAGCTTGTTTAGTAGATTTTATATAAATTTTGCTGTTTTTTTTTTGAGTGACTTGATAAAGGAATTAAGAAGAGGAATATGGGTTTCTGATGATTATACTAGCTTTATTTTGTTTAGGTATATTCTCTTTTATTTGCATTAGGAGTACTTATTTCTCCTATGTGATTATTTCTAGAGAAAAATTGTATAGTATGTTATGACATGAATTAATATCTAAGTTTAAGAATTCTCCTCAGAAATCTTAATTATAGGATCCTTCATCCTTTAGTGTTTGATGCAGCGGGAAAAAGAAGAAGGGAAAATTTGATCGATGAGGTTGCACTTCGAAAATTAACACGCAAATAGCAGTAAACTGGATCGAAGAACCCTTTGATTGGTGAAGGAAATTCTCTCAAAAATTTTATTAATATGTCAAAAGGCTACCTCTTATAATGCATTAGATACACATTTAGAGGACATGGTCTCCGAACCTTAATTCAGGTACTAAACCTGAAACAGAATCATACTTTAAATAAAACTTGACAATAAGAAAACATGCTAGAGTTATTCTACTAAAAATATAGAAACTTGGCTAAAATTCAATCTTCTCCCTAATAGAAAATTCATAAGAAAATCCAGGGAAAATCTCTGAATTCTTATTGAAATATTTGCTTATTGAAATTTTTGCCCGTGAATCCACTGGCTCCTGCAATGCTTGGCATGGTCTAGCTGGTCATAGTACCTATGGATTGTATCCTGTGCTGCATCTGTGGTGCTTCAATTCTGAATTTTGAGGTCTTATTTCCATGATCACACTTGCTGTTGGATTGACTCTGTTGGATCTTCTTAACTCATGTAATTCAAATTTATTTTATATTTTCTACATCTGCATCTACATTTAGTTATATTTTAGTATAACTAGGTACAAGGGACCTGCATATGCATGTGTATAATTGCAAATGAAGCAGCATCTATTTGTATATGAAAGCATCATGAAACATCAAGTGATCTTTGTTTAAATAGAAATAACTATGGTTAAAATACAAACTTTTTGTGCAAAACATTGAAGAGATCATTAAAAAATTATTGTCTTTTAAAAAGAAAATTGTTAAACAACCCTAATTGTAGAGTTAAAATTAGTCCATTTTGAGTATGGTAACTGCAGGCCTTTTCATATGTATGGTTGCCAAATTGATTGGATAAAGAACTTTGTCTGTTGGCTTTCTTACGTGAGGCAATAGGCCCTTGTTTATATATTTTGAATCGTACATGAAGAAAGCTAATATTCAGTATTGGATTGTAGCTTTTATTGGTCCATTGCAAAATGTAACAAAGAAATTCAGAGGACTTAAAGCTCATGATTAAAGTAGTTGGCAAGTATACATCTTTGCTGCTATGATGCGGAGCTTTGGCACATAAAGATATATCTGCTTGATGTTTGAAAGATATCTTGGAGCCAAAATTATCTGGGCACTTATGTCCATCTTAAAAATCTGTGTTGAATGTAACGGTGAGTTGGATGGGCATCAGGCACTTTAGATCAGTGGTTAAAACCTTCCTGACCTCTAACCTGCTACCTTTTGTGGCTCCAGTTGAATTACAATTTACAACCAGAATTCACAGATGAACACAGTTAAACTTGTAGAACCAGATGGCTGAACTGCTTGAACTGTCTATATTAAATATTATTGACCCACTTAGATCAGTACAAGTTTGAACAGAGATTGAATATATCCGAGTCCTAACAGAAACCTCCATTCCGATTCTGTTTTCCTTCTGCACCCTACCTCTCTATTCTCCATGTCAAGTCCTCAATGGGCATGTGGCAGGTTGTCGTTGTAAAAAGAGGACGTCGTGATGGGTCTTGTTGTTGACAAAGAAGGGTATGGCTGTGGATCATATTCTCTAGCAAAGATGAGGATTTCTTTGGAAACAATTATATGGTTTGATTGACGATGAACTATAGGTAGTTGGAATAGGCAACACCATGGTTGGCGTCCATGGAGATAAAGATGATGTAGCCATTATCACCCATTATGTGTTAAAACTTGGTGAGGAGTACAGGTCCTGAGGCAGCCGTTTGCTAATTTCAGCCACTGGTCAAGGAAAGGATGTCAATGACATTGGTTACATCCTAAGGGCCAAGAAGGGAAGTTTCAGTTTCTTTTCCCTTTTAGTTCAGGAAAGGTATGAAATAGTGGAGAATAGTCAGTGGAGGCAGGGGATGAAGTGTGCTGAATAGTTGAGGAAAAGTTTGAAATAGTAGAAGATATTCAGCTCAACTTAAGCTTTTAACTAGATCAACTGGTCAATCTGTAGTTTGGTTGTGATTAAACTCAAGGTTTTATGCCCTAGTGGGATGAGAGGTGTCCCAACCGTCCACTTTGTTCTATGAAAAATGGGACTAGAATGGGTTCGGAACTTCGAAACCCATCCACATGGAGAGAGAAGAAGAAAGAGGAAAGAAGAAAAGGAAGGAAAGATGAAGAAAAGGAACAGTGAAAGAAGAAGAAAAAATGAAAAAAAGGGAGTAGAAAAAGCAAGAAAAGAAAAGGAAAGAAAAGAAGGTAGAAGAAAGAAAGAAAAGAAGAAAATAAAGAAAAAAGAACAATAAAAGAAAAGGGAAGAGAGAGAGAGAGATGGCGGTTATGTATCAGGATGAATGATCGGGACTAACTATTATGATGGGATGGAACAATGAGGCATCCTGTTCCATGGACAAATCAGGACACCTTCGTCCCACGGGATTCAAATTCCTGATTGAACTACCAGACCATGTCCTAGACACTAAAGTCAGTTATTGTCAATGCCAGGTTTCCAACCATTGCTTTAGATATGTATGAAGTACTTGGATCATGGACATTAGACCTGTGGAGAGCTGGAATGTTCCAACGCCGAATCCGATATGGCTCTGACATGAATCTCATGATAATAGTAAGTCTGCTTTGTTTGTTATTAATGCTTGTTTAAGGTTGTGGGCATAACAAAATGATATGTGCTTGTGCTGTTTCGGAGTAATATTTAGAAACATCCAGTTCAATAAGGATGGTGATTGACAATAAGAAATAGTCGATCTTCAAAAATCATGATTTATATTGGTGATTGCTTTTTAATGTCTTTGAATTATCACCATGTTTACTAGCCTCATACCTTTTTTAATGTACTTGTGATATGTATGAAATGAAGAATGATATTATCTTGATTATATGGGTTAATCAATTTTTAACAAGGTAACACCAACATCAAAGGAGCCCTTACTAATTATATATAATATGACAAATGAATAAACATTACCTTTTGACATTTTCTATTCTATAATTTAATATTTATGGTTTAATTTTATTAAAATTATTATCTTTTCTTGTGTATTTTTGTCCTTTCTATATTAGAAACTTTGATATGCATCTGGATTAAACCTATGTTCATGTCTGTGCAACATTGATGAGAGTAACAGCTTGATCTGGCTGTTCAGCTTTAATGATAAACTTCTTAATTTATAAATTTCTTAAAGCCAACAATAATGATCTATTCTCTCAAATCATTCATGGTTATCAGGGATTTTATATGATCCACAAGTTCTGTTTGAAGCCAGGCTTGACGTGCAAGTTTTCAAGATGCACAGGCAATAATTTGAGGGAATTGCACAAAACAAGCATGTCGATATGATTGGTAATGCATTTGAGGGAGTGTGAAAGTTTTTACACAAGTGTTATTTATATTGAAGGGTTGCATGCCAGGATGGCGGACTCCTAACAAGGAAAACATATAATTTAAAATGTGAATATTAATGAGAAAGCTTGGCAAAGTTATGGTCTGTCATAAGATAGCTTCCAATGCATGATATGTATCGGAATGGCATGTTATCCTCCCCTCCTCAATTTAGCTGACCCCTTGTTCTTGGGGGATCAATTATCAAAACTTTATGATAGATCATATTCTGAATGGTAGGAGGATATATGTTGGTTTACAATAACTTTGAAGGGTTAGTAGAAAAGATAAATGAGAAGGTTCATGATCTACTCTTCATGTTGGCCGTCACCCAAAAACACATCATATTTGCTAATTTACAGTGGCACATCAGGGTTGTCTCCTTTTCTGGGGCGTGAGCCAAGCACCAGTGGAGAGGGTGGCTTCTCAAGGATAACAAAATTGCCCAGCAGTATCGGTACAATTTCATTGTCCAATGTAGCATTCAACAATCAATATGGCCTTAAATGGAATACAAAGCTTATGTTCCCAATTTCCTGTGCGTAATTGATAGAAAAATCTGTCAATCAATCATAGTAAAAGCTTTCATTCATCAACCATCTTTTAGATTTCCTGATCTTTATTCGATTTTCATATTGGTCAGTTTTTTCTTGATTCTTGATGAAGTAAAATTTCCATTTATTGTGTGATTAAAACCAATGATATAAGTTTACTTAATGATTAATCACCCATGTAACTGAAAACAATTGATTAGATATAATTATATACGATATGTGCATATGTTGTTCTATATTTTAGACATAGACAAATTAAACACATTTTTGTACATATATTGTATCGTGGTCCAAGTTGGGGGTTGTCCAGGCCATGGTTTTAGTCTTTGTAACAGACCCCATAGTAGTAGCTTACTAGCGTGTCTTGGGTCAGTAAGGTAAAACCCCTCACTGGCACATTGGATGTTGTGGGGGCCAAGACAAGAGTTGTACCATGTCTGGGTATAGTAATGTACTGGTACCCTAAGCACCGGTATAGGATATGCACGATATTGACTGTTATGGGCCAGCAAGGAAAACCTCAGTCTAGGCAATATAAGGATTCTCCATTACCAAACAATCATCCATCAAAGTAATGGCTATAATTAGTATTGTTGCGGAAGATTTCTGACCGTGGCCGGAGATGGCTAGAGCGAGCCGGAGACCATTGGAGCGGCATCCCTGCAAAATAAGTCCTAGCTGGAGTTGGCTCCGGCGTGGACCCTCCGACAGTCAAGTCAGGAATCTCGCACAACAGAGGAGAAGGGGAAGAACATGAGAAAGCATAAGAATGGTGAGCACACACGCATACCTAGAGGATCTTTCCCTTACCTCTATTTATAGAAGGGTCGAGGTCGAGAGTGAAAAGATAGAAGACATTCCGGGCCACTTGAGCCGTATGGATCATGTCATGTGTCCCGACAGTGAGTGTGCCTTTACTCGACGTGCAATCAGCAGAGGAGGTGACATGATGTGGGCTTAGTCGGCACGTGATCGGCAAGTGGAATGGCACAGTAAGGTGACGTATCCTGACTTGACATGATTAAACAGAAACTATAATTAGTGTCCTCTGACCTGCACTTTAGATAGAAGGCCATTGTCTAATGCTAGGTCCTTCGCTCGATACTGAAGTCTGGGGGCCAACGGATGCCCCTGTTGCTAAATGGAGGGCGTCGATCAGGAGGGAGGATCGGTCGGTTTGCTCGGGTTCGCCCGTCTGTTAACTGATAGTGGTTGGAATCGGTGGCTGGAGCAAAGACACCAAAGGGTCCTTAAGAAGTCCTACCGAAGACAGTGGAGAGTCGGAAAGGAGAGGCTTGGCTTGTCCCGAAGACTGGTTAGTTCGCTCCATGGGGTTCGGGATGGTGAGGGTTGATCTTTTCGAAGTGATAGGTTGTAATAGTGAATGATCCAGAGACTGGTTAGAAGTAAGGATCGACTCAGAATCTCCGAGGAAGATACCAAAGTTGAGCTTCTCTTGGCTCGGTGCCCGATGTTTGGGTATCGCCCTGGGGTCGGTTGGCCGATTTATAGATTGATAGTAAACCGGAGTCGGTGGTTGAGGCGGGAATCAGTGCTGTGGCCTTTGTCGGAACCCATTCTCTATTTATAGAGACATTAAGGTCAAGGGTGGAAGGATGGGAGGCCATTCCGATCGTGTCCCATCGTACGAAGCTGCATAGGACATCTTTAAATGGCTCTGACAGCAGACGTTCCTCTAACCGACGCGCAGTTTGACCATCAAGGGGATGGTGATGTGACATGGGTTCAACTGGCGCATAGCCGGTAGGCGAAGTGGCACAGCTAGACAATATGGCTTGATAGGGTTGTACAAAGAGGAATGATTAGTGTCCTCCAGCTTGGAACTTAGACGGAGAATGGCTATCCGATGCTCGACCCTCTTTCGAAGTAAGCAGTCGGAGGTCGGCCAGAAAGGAGATCAACCGAATCACTGAAGTCTGCTCAAGGCTCATCAGCCGTTGGGACTGGCCATCAAATTAGGATCCAAAAGTCGAGATCAGCTTGATCTGGAGAGGAGGTTCGGACCATGGCATGGGTGTTGGGCGACCCTTGATCTTTGGGTGGCACATCCATCGTCAGGATCGGGTTAGCTGAGGCGATGCAGATTCCGTGGGGATCGGTTCTGCCTTGATGGGGACATGTTTCGGTTTGGGTGTAATACCCCTCCTCAATATACGCCCCCTACTCCTGAGTCCAAAGTTTAGATGGTTCGGAGGATGGAAGTACAACAGGCGGCAAATCGAGGGCATGCATCTGTTCGAAATCGAAGGGGTGTCTTTTAAAAAAAGGAGTTGTCACATTATTTGGCCACTAATGGCCAGAGGAGAAGGGATCGATTTTTGCGGGATTCCAAGAATGGCGCGTTTCATTTCTGGAGCTCCTTATAATGGGCTATCTCTTGATTCACGCTGGTCAATGAAGGAACGCCAAATGTCATTCATCCATCGACTGCCGGCGATCTCAAATTTGGATCGTGCTAGATCCTTGTGCCTATAAAAAGGGGGTTTAGGGTTGCTCATTGACTCTTGCTCTCAAAGGCTCTCTGTCCTTGCTTCCTCAGGTCGTCGGTCAGCTTCCCCGATGGTCGTCTCCTTTTCCTCCATCCTTGTTCTCCGACAGTTAGGTGGGTTCTTGCTTTTTCCCACCATTCTCTTGATTTTTGTCCTTCCTCTATTCTTTATTTGATTTTCTGCCCCCTTCTGATTTTCAATGGTCGACATCAAGGGTTCTGGCGGAAGCTGGTCTTCAGACCGTTCCTTAGTGCCGGGAGAAAATGTTGAAGGGAAAGGTGCCGGATGCGAGGTCGAATCGACTTTTGTGCCCGACATGATTGGGTCCGTATTGAACCCCAAGGACTTGGGTTTGATTCGGGCCTGATACGGGATTTCGGCTTCATTTGTGTCGGAGCTCTCGGGGGCCAGTGGTAGGATTAGTGATCCTCCTGCTGGGCGGATCAGCCTTTATAAAGAGTCGTTCCGGACCAGGCTTCAGTTGCTTATGCATCCCTTCGTTGTAGAGATTTTTTGCTTCTTTAACCTCTCTCCTTGCTCCCTCATTCCTAATTCTTTCGCTTCATCATCAGCTTCGTGGTTGCTTGCTTCTTGGCCGAAGTCCATCCGTCCATCCCTCTTTTCCAATCCTTCTTCACTTTGAAGAGGCATACGCGGATTGGTGGTACGTCTCTCCTCCGAAGGATACCCCTGCTTTGGGCCTCTTCTTCGGTTCATAGGTGGAAGGGCTAGTTCTTCTTTGTTTCGGATCCTTTCCTCGAATCATTGCACTACCGAGCGGGGGTCGGCGAGGGATGCTGTATTTTGGATCTCGAAGCTGGAGGGGAGGACCTTCGTAGCTTTATGTGGTTACAAAAGTACAATATTCCTCCCGTGAAGGATTTGTTATTAGAGCAGGCCCTCTTCTGTGTCGGACTGAGTTCGGCTGATTTTGGAGGTCAGTTCGGCTGATCCTAGCTCTTTTCTTTTCCTTCTATTTTTATCAAATTTTAATTTGCTGACTTCAGTGCGATGCGGGGATGAAGCCGGAAGAACTCGAGGCACTCCGAAGGAGGAGCATCCAATAGAAAAGGAAAGTGGTCCCTTCAGCAGCCGTTGTCGAGGGTGGGAAGAAGCAATGGCCCACCGAAGCAAGCACCGAGGGCACGTCTTCAGTGCCCCCTGCGTAGGTCGAGGTCCCCTTAGCACCTTCAGAGGTTACTGCCCTCGCACTGGTGGCCTTCTTAGTCCCCGAAAGGGGGACAGCGGCCCACTCCAACTCGTTGGACTGATGGGAGTGTTCAGTTGAAGTCCTCGAGGATGCCACCATTGAGGACTATAAGATTGTTCGAAGGGCCATGGAGTGGATGCTGCTCCAGTCCGACCTCTCTAGGATCAAGCAGCAAAGCCTCGGGGCACGGTAGGATTCCGTGTCGTCCTTTGCTCGGGTAAGTTTTCTGAAATCTTCTTTCCTATTTTCTTGCATTTGTGCTAAGTTTGACTCCGTTGACTCAGTTGGGGCACCATTTTGTGGCCTTCATCGATTCGGCAAGGATGACAGAGACGAAACTTGCCGAAGCTCAAGAAAGGCTGAAGACTATAAAGGCCGATGCCCGAGCCAAGGTTGAGTGGCCAAAGCTGAAATCAAGCGTCCGAAGAAGGCATTGGAGAAGGCAGTGGCAAACAAGGTCAAGGCAATGGAGGAAAAAAAAAGGCCGAGGGCGACTTTGTCGCAAAGAAGAAAGGCATTGAGTGGTGCAAGCTGAAGCTCTCGAGATCAAGAAGAAAATGGAGAATCAAGTTGCTGAAGCTGGGCGACTTGCCGTGGAAGTTTTTCGGGAGTCCGCAGAACTCTCCAAAATCAAGGTGGACTTCGGCTTCGAGGTCTATACTGCAGGCCAGAGGGACTGTTGAAGGAAGGTCGCGGAGCGCTTCCCTGACCTCGACTTGACCTTCTTAGGAGAGGAAGAGGCAGAAGGAGAAGCCGAAGGGGCCTGGCATCTGTTTTTCCCGAAGCTGAGGGGTTGCGAGAGCCCGAAGCGACTACTACGAATGTCCCCCGCTCGCTGGAGGCACAGGCGAAGGGGTCTTTGCCCCGATAGCACCCACGGAAACCCAAACCCCGATCGAGATGTTGCTGGTCGAAGGGGCTTCGGGACCTTCCGCTGAAGCCTAGGCCGAGGTTAGAAATGTCTAGGATCTGATTTTGTATTTTGTTTAAATCTGAAAGTAATGTAAACAACTTTTAATTAATGAAAACAAAATTTATCTTCCCTTTTGTCGATGTTGTCTTTCTTTCCGTGGATTGCCTTGTCTGATGTTTGTTATCTGCTTTCAGCCGGATTGGCGTGAGCAGCGAATTAGCTTCTCAGCCATAATGACGGTGTTACCGCTCTGATCATGGATCGGAGTGCTACAGAAGGGGATTGGGAGGGCAAGAAAGATAGCGGCCAAAGCTGAACAGGAGCTGTTGATAATGAAAAAGAAATATGAGGATGCTTTGGCCGAGGTGATTCACCTTCGTGAAGGCTCCCGACAAAATCTCTGCCATTATATTGTCAGGAAGTGCGAGTTAGTGGAGGAGGACACGATCGCCAAAGCGGCAAGTGATGTCTGATGGAGATCGACTGCAAAAATAGGGCAGCTTGAGGTGAACTTTGTTCAGAGCGGTTGACAGTCGTCGATCTCGATCGGGTTGTGGGAAATGAATGATGGATATCGACTGAACTCCAATGTGATTTTGCTTCATCCGAGAAGGCCAATGATAAGCTCCGCGAGGTCATAAAACAAGACAGATCGGAGTTGGCGAAGCTTCGGATCAAGTTGGTGGAGAGTGAAGCTATCAGGAGGGTCGCCCAAGACAAAGTCTGGAACAAGGCAGCTTTACTCGAAGCCGCGTGGAGCGAGGCGGTGGTCCGGATTGCTAGCGTGTCCCACCAGGCCTTCAGAGCTAGGTTCGGAGAGTGCAAAATCCAAGTCTTTAAGCTCTTTCCCAAAGTGGACACCAGTCTTCTAGAAGTTTCGAAGATTGGGTCTGAAGAGCGAGAGAGTTCGGCCATAGTGCTTACCCCTGATTTCGAGGGTTCGCCAGAAAGGATCTTGATTTTGTAATGTTTATGGCCGAAGCCAAACTTTTTCTCTTTTTACTTCTCTTTTTGTATGACCGCATTTGCTGCGATCTTTTCCTTGTAATCATTATGAATGAAATATTTCATTTGGAATTGAACTTTCTTACTTTGTGTTCATTTGATCCCTTGCAATTTTACCTCCGAACTGTATTTAGCAATCTCATGTTGATTAGGCAGAATGAATAGGAACACCATCTGTCTCGAACCATCCTACCGAAATGAGGGATCCTCAGCCTTCCGAAAGGTAGGGTCTCCAGATCTTCGGACTTCTCGTTGAGAAGCGGGGTCTTCATTATCGACCCTGCACACATGAGACGAGAGAATTTGCCGATCTGGTTCTAGTTAGGCCTTCCGACGCTTGGCTTTGGGGGGAATTAAATCTTGGAGATCGGCTTCGTAAAGTTTGGTGACCTCAGTTTGATCTCAAGGATCACCTCATTTTAGGCTTCGGTTCGGCCTCAATCTAATCTTCGGATGGGTCTTGATCCTTGCTTCAGTTTGACACTATTCTTGACTTTGATTTTGCCCATGAGAGTTTTGCGAGTCTTTAGGGCGTGTTTTCTCCTTCGGCTTGGATTGCCTGCCCCCATCTTCGGGCCTAATCAAGATGACTTTAAGGGTTGGCTCTGGTTAAGGATGCCGAGACGGCTCAGTTAAGGGTCCGGATGTTCTTATAAAGTTTTAGTCCACTGTAGTCTCTACGATCCTCAAGCACCTCTTGGAGGGCGTCAAGGGTTCAAAGATGCCGTCGACTATGGCCTACTTCGGCCCCTGGGCTTTCACGTGATGGTGTACTCTAGCCCATGGATTCGGCTAGGTTTGGTTGATGTGGGTGGCTTTTTCGGCCTCTCGCAGGAGGCGAGAGGAGGCTTGATCCGTCTTCAACCCCTTCGAAGCTTGACGGTATCTTTGTTCTATTGAAGCTTGATGGCATCTTTGCTCTATCAAGGCCTGTCTTCGGCTCCTTTGGGATTCAATGGTATCTTTGCTCTACTAAGGCCCGTCTTCGGCTCCTTCAAGACTCGACGGTATCTTTGCTCTACCGAAACTCAATGGAATCTTTGCTTTATCGAGATCCGTCTTTGGTTCCTTCGAAACTTGACGGCATCTTTGCTCTATCGAGATCCATCTTCGGCTTCTTTGGGACTCGACGGTATTTTTGCTCTATCGAAGTTCGACAACATCTTTGCTCTATCGAGGTTCGTCTTCGGCTTCTTCAGGATTCAGCGGCATCTTTGCTCTATCGAGGCTCGTCTTCGGCTCTTTCAGGATTCGGCGGCATCTTTGCTCTATCGAAGCTCGACGGTATTTTGCTTTATCGAGGTCTATCTTTGGCTCCTTTGAGACTTGACGATATCTTTGCTCTACCGAAGCTCGATGGTATTTTGCTCTATCAAGGCCTATCTTTGGCTCTTTCGGGACTCAGCGGCATCTTTGATCTATCGAGGTCCATCTTCGACTCTTTTGGGACTTGACGGCATCTTCTTTAGTAAAATGATGGGCTCTTCAGTTCTTCGCTTTTTGGAAGATTCGGCACTTCTTTTAGCTGCGGGTTGATGCCCCCAGCTATCATGTTGGTAACTCCCACTAGGGTCCAATCTTCGGGGAGTTCTGGTCGCTGCTGCTGCTGCTAAGGCTCCCTTGGGCATTCATCGTGCTGCCCCACGCGGCGCCTGATGAATTGATCCAGGCGTCCGCATTGGATGAGCTCCTCGATATCATCTCGGAGCTAGATACAGTCCTCCGTATCATGGCCATGGTTGTGATGATACAGGCAGAACTTATTCAGGTTCCGGTTGGCCGGCTTTGCCCTCAGCTTCCGGGCTTTGGGGATCTGTCCGTGCATCTCCATGAGGACATGAGATCGGGGTGCACTCAAAGGAGTATAATTCTTAAATCTCCTTGGCAGGGATGGATGTCGCCTTTCAGTAGGTCTCCTCCATCGTTGCCCTCTTGGCGGAGTTCGAGATCTCTGATGCCTTGGAGGGGATCAAGGACGGCCCTGATTCTTTTTAGTCTCCCATCAGGGTCTCTTAGGTTCTTTCTTTGTCGACCCTGCGACGCCTGTGCCCTCCATAGGCTCGTCTTGAAACGCCTCATCCACCCGGGCGTATTTTTCAGCTCGGGTCAACATCTCGGTGAAGTGACGGGGGTACTTCTCCAATGAATACCAGAGGTTATTCTTCAAAAGTCCGTCCTTCAGAGCGGTCATAGCGATCGAATGATCTAGGTCGCATACTTCCAATACGGTCGCGTTAAAATGGCCGAGGTAGGATTGGAGCGACTCCTCTTCTTTCTGCTTGATGTTGATCAGGGAGTTCGATCCTTCCTTTGCCTTCTGCTGCTGACGAAATGAGTCACAAAGAGGTGGCTCATTTGGTCGAATAAGCGGATTATCTTGGGCTTCAGGCTGGAATACCAGTGGCGGGCCACACCTTTCAAGGTGGAGAGGAAGGCCCTACAGAGAACGGGATCGGTGGCGCCATGGAGGAGTATGACCATCTTGAAGCCTTCAAGATGGTCTACCGAATCGACCGATCCTTCGTAGCTCTCAAGCTGGGGCATTTTGAAGTGACAGGAGAGCAGCTCTTGCATGATCTCAACACTAAAGGGTGGATCGGTGTTGTAACCATCACTCTTGGTCGGAGCTTGATTCTACAGCGCTTCGATTTTTTGGTTCATATCTCAAAGCTTGCAGTCGATCTCCACATCCGTAGTAAAAGCCTCAGAGCGGGTGAGCAAGATCGGCCCGGAGTCGAATCGCACCCAGAGCAGGAGCTCGGGGCCGTCGAGTCCTATGCTCCGGCTTCCTCGGGCGACTCTGGTGAGTTTGTTCCTGCAGGGGAATCTGGGGACACTCCATCGGTGGAGCCACTGGTTGTGCGGGGTTATTCTGTTACATCATTTGGACTGCAGCGGTCAAGTCTCAGACCTGCTGAACTAGCAGATCAAACTGATCAGCTTCGACCACCGCTTTTGGTTGAGGGAGCGGAGTTGGGGCGTCAAGGGGTGACGTCTGGGTCTGCTGGTCAGGCTGGTTCTCCACCGGACGAGGGTTGACGGCATTTGAATGGCGGAAGATGTTTCTTGTATGGTACCATGGTGCTCGTGTAATTCCCTCTTCCTTCTCAGAGTGGGCCTGGTCGTTCTTTCTCTAGCGCCAATCTGTTGCGAAAGATTTTTGATTGCGATTGGCGGAGCGAGCTGGAGACCACCAGAGTGGCGTCCCTGCAAAACAAGTCCTGACTAGAGTTGGCTCTGGCATAGACCCTCCGACGGTCAAGTCGGAAATTTGACACAATAAAGGAGGGAGAATCGTGAGAGAGTGAAAAGACAGAAAGTCATTCCGCACCACTTGAGCCGTACGGATCAGGTCATGTGTCCCGACGGCGAGCGTGCCTTTACTTGGCGTGCAATCAGCAGAGGAGGCAACGTGATGTGGGCTTAGTCGGTGCGTGGCCAACAAGTGGAATGCCGCAGTAAGGTGATGTATCCTAACTTGACATGATTAGATAGAAACTATAATTAGTGTCCTCTGATCTGCACTTTAGATGGAAGGCCGTCGTCTAATACCGGGTCCTTCTCCCAATACTGAAGTCTGGGGCCAATAGATGCCTTGTTGTTAAATGGAGGGTGTCGGTCAGGAGGGAGGATCGATCGGTTTGCCCGGATTTGCCCATCTGTTAATTGATAGTGGCTGGGATCGGTGGTCGGAGCGAGGACACCGGAGGGTCCTTTAGAAGGTCCTACTTGAAGACAGTGGAGAGTCGGAGAGGAGAGGCCCGGCTTGTCTCGGAGACTGGTTTAGTTCGCCCCATGGGGTTTGGGATGGTGAGGGTTGATCTTCCCGAAGTGATAGGTTGTAATAGTGAATGATCCAGAGACTGGTTAGGAGTAAGGATCGACTCAGAATCTCCGAGGAAGATGCCAAAGCTGAGCTTCCTTTGGCTCAGTACCCGATGTTCGAGTATCGCCCTGGGGTCGGTTGGCCAATGAATAGATCGATAGGAAACCGGAGTCGGTGGCTGAGGTGGGGATCGGTGCTGTGGCCTTCGTTGGAACCCCTTCTCTATTTATAGAGAGATTAAAGTCAAGGGCGGAAGGACAGGAGGCCATTCCGATCGTGTCTCATAATACGGAGCCGCATAGGGCATTTTTAAATGGTTTTGACGACAGACGTTCCTCTAACCAGTGCACAGTCTGATCGTGGAGGGGATGGTGATGTGACATGGGCTCAACTGGCGCGTAGCCGGTAGGCGGAGTGGTGCAGCTAGACAGTATGGCCTTACAGATTTGTACACAGAGGAATGATTTAGAGTGTCCTCCAGTTTGGATTTCGGTGTGGAATGGCTATCCGATGCTCGACCCTCTTCTGAAGTAAGCAGTCGGGGTTGGCCAGAAAGGGGATTAGTCGAATCACTGAAGTCTGCCCAAGGCTCATTAGCCGTTGGGATTGGCCATCAGATTAGGATCCGAAAGCCTGGAGCAGCTTGATCCAGAGAGGGAGTTCGGACCATTGCACGGGTGTCGGGCGACCCTTGATCCTTGGGCGGCACATCGGCCGTCAGGATCGAGTTAACCGTGGATCGGTTTTGCCCTGACATCGGTGGGGACATGCTTCAGTTCAGGTGTAATACCCGTCCCAACAAGTATCAAAGATAGGAAAGTAGTATTTTTCTAGAAAAGTGTTGATTTTTCAATCAAAGGAGCAATTTTTAGTAAATAGTTGAAGTGAAAGACAATAGCAGTGCCACTGAATAATCCTTTATAGTTGTCTAGGAGCATGGGCAATTGCTTATAACAATAATGACTATAGTAATGCAATTAAGCTTTGGATTCAGAAGTGGTGATGGTATGTAAAGATATTAATATGTCAATGAAATGATTGCAGTCTTTGTCACAAATTGTTTGACGTGGAGGACAACACCATGGCTATCCAATAATATGCTGAACAACAATATGGAATATATAGAAGTCATCAGTCAGCATGCAACTGCGCTGGATCAGGATGAGGGCAAGCATTACCCCCACCTTTCTTCTTTCAGATCATGATTTTAAGACTCAAACCCAATCCATTGACCAGCTGAACTGGGTCCATGAAAGGCTTTTTTGGACCCAATGGGTCATTTAGTATGGGAAGGGTTAAATACGACCCAAGTCAACCTGATACATTCAAGCCTGCTTTGGATGGGTCTGGCTTTGGGTCTCATGCAAGATAAAAGAATAATTCTGTTATATTATTAGAAAGAAATTAGTAATGACATGGATAACAAGTAATTGGAAAAAAAGAGTGCTAATGTAGATTTCTACTGTTAGTGTCTTTGAGAAGAACAACATACTCAACCTAGCACCCAACCAACAAAACTAATTATGAAAATTTGATGAATATAGCGGTTTGAGGATTCTAAAATGTTGGGTTTTACAGCTTGAGTTGGATTGAGCCAAACCTGTTCAGCGCAGGTCATCTAATATTCAACCCATTTTAGACCTAGTTAATACATGGATCAGGTTAGATCTGGTTCAGGTAGAAAAGATATGACCCAGGCTCGATCTGATTTGCGAAATGGGCCACCTTTCTGACAATACGTGACCAAGTGGTTTGAAAAATTGAGTTTGGCCAGGACTAAATGGTCAAAACTAGGTCATGTTGTGGGCGGATCTATTTGAACCCTTGTCATAAGGATGTAAAGAACCAGATCTACCAAAATAAAGAATAATAATCGAGATTATATGGGTCAAATGGTTAAAAGTAAAGGGGAATTTTGCAGAAAATGCTGATCTATTTTGTTTCTGTGCAGATTTAAGCCATGTCTTCCCTCCAAGAAGGGTGTACTAAGAAATTTTCAGACCTTGTGCCTCTAATTCCACAGATACACTAGTCTCTGAACATGCATTGCATGGCAAGCAGATAAATGCATTAAGTTATTGTAAATATGTGCATTAACTTAAAAAATATGTGAACTCAGCACTGCTTAAAACATATGGTTGTAGTGTATCTGCTGGTGTTGGGGTAAGTGCATCCAGAAGTTTTAAAACTGTGCCATTATTGCAAAAATGTGTGGTCTAAATCTGGCAAAAAGGAAATAAAGTGAGCCATTTTTGTGAAATGTCCCAAATAAATCACCGAATGTAAAAGGACATTTAGAGTGAGTGAATTAGTGGTGTAGGAAATTAGATAATTGCTGTGTGAGACATTTTTGATGTATGAATTAACTAGTACCATGCATGTAAGATTAGTATGTCATCTTGATGGTGGCAAATGATGAACTAAACCCTAGGAAGCCTGGGGTGACAAACCTTAAAGGTTAGTATGCCATCTGGGTTGCACATAATGATTTGTGGGGTCTGCAGAAGTCAAACTCAAAAGACTAGCTAATGATGGGAAAATTGTTAGCTAATTGAATGTTTAATACCACCTAGTTGTAAGTTGAAATTAGTTTAGATGAAGATAATGATGGCCTGAAGGCCATGAGGGAGGAGAAGAGGCTATATATGTCTTAATATGTGCAGTCCAAAGGAAAGTAATGTTTGAATAAGAAGACCTTCATTACTCATTTAAAGGGTGGTGGAGTGATTGACCAAGCTTCTAATATCCTTTAGTAAATCCATAACTTGGTTCAAGCTCCTTGAAGGATTAAGTTGAAACCCTGGAATCTGAAAACTGTTGCAGTGCATAGCAAGGTTTAGTTGTCAGATACTAGGAGCAATAGCTCACTTGTGTGGTTTGATAATAAAGAGGATGTTGTGATGATTAAGGGCAACAATGATGATGTAAACAGGACAAGCTAGCCACTGCTAAAAGCATACGAGGAAGAAAGGCCTTGCTATAGGTTTCTGATGCCTTCTTCATTTCATGTAAATTCCATGTTGCATGTGCAATTACAAAGCTTCTGTCCCTTTGAGCGACAGTGGTCTAGAGATGACATGACTGATGCCACCACATAGCAAGAGATTATGTCTGTTCAATAAGGTCCCTGTAGAGGAATTCCTAGATTTTAAATACTATGTCCGTTTGGATATCATCTTCAGAAAATCCTGTCACACTAGGCTCTTTGTTATAAACATGAATGCCAAATTCTTGTGTTTTAAGATCTAAAAGCAACTCATACTCTTTCATGCTTTATTCTTGGACTTGGAGCTGCCCAAATTTTTTTTCTAGCATAGTTTATTGGACTTATTCAGTCATTTTGTAATGCATACATAAAACAGATGCAAAAAGTGCAAAGAGAGCATGCTATGACGTTCAAACTCACAAGGCACAAGTTACAGGCTATGCACCTAGCATTTTCTGATGACTTCATTCATCTTCCCTTCATGGCCCTTTTATGTTTATCTTTTGTAAAATTCTTGTCAGAATGAAACGCCGGAAGGGCAATTTGCTGGGAAGACCAATCCTGAGGATGAGGCATCAGCCTCTTCAAGTTGTGATCCTGCCCAAAGTTCTAGCCATGATGATAATCCTCGAGAAATGAAGAAGTGAGTTTTCCCTATATTTCTTTTGTGCATGTATGATAACTTTTCTTGACAGTATTCCTTCCAGTGAATCCACCGAAAAGAATCTAATGGCTTTGACTCTGACTAATTCTTGCTTTCTTCTAGTTTTCTGCTTGATATGTTTGTGGTTTTTGCAGTTGCCAAAACTGTGGCATTAGTGAGAAGTTGACACCAGCAATGCGTCGTGGACCATCTGGTCCAAGGACTCTTTGCAATGCTTGTGGATTGATGTGGGCAAATAAGGTTCGTACAAAATCATATCAGTATGGCTTTATCTTGATTTAAAGACTTTTACCTCCATCACGTGGCTGATTGCATGGCCTTTGTGCGTTGTTATTAAACACAAACAAATTTCTATGAGTCAATATGTTTCAAACTCAGCTCAATTGGGCAATCTCAACCAAATTGATGGATTACATATTTCATATGTCACTATCCTTGAACAAGTGGATGGTACATGCATCCTTTGTTCCTCCATATGATGTTCTTTATTAACTAAAACTGTGGATGGTGACCTATTTTCCTTAGTTGACCGCTAAGGGCTTGTTTGGATATTCCTGCAGGAATATCCTGCAGGTATTGGGCCTGCTAGCCCACTTAGCCTTGCATCTTTTGAAGGCCCACAGAACTCCCAGCCTAAATCCTAGCTTGTGGGCCTGTTGGTCAACAGGAAGGGGAAAAGGACACAAGGATGTTTTTATTTCCTTCCCAATTCACGAATCCAGCAGAAGTTAAGCCAAATATCTTGCTGGATCACCCGGACAAACCCTGAGTAGTGTTATTTTATCTTTTTGGCACTGCCATATCTTATCATTTTGTTTGATTTCACTAACTTATATATCAAAGCCACCAATTATTTGACATTATTTGATCACCTTATATTAGTTGTAGCACTCTTCTTTTATTTTGACCACCCACATTGGATTATCCATGGAGATTTGAACTCTCTCCAGGATGTCTTGTATGGTTTACCATTCAAAAAAATCCTATATAATATCAGTAAACTTTTTATCATTACATTTAGAGCCATCATCATGTTGATGACCTTTTATTTTCTAGTTCTTTATTTGAGGGCACAGTATCTACATGCAATGATGAATGAATATCATTAAAAAAGTCATTGCACACTTTTTCAATCTTCTCTCAAATAGTCAGCCCAGTGTCGGACATCATATCAGCATCAGGATGACTATTCAGGAGGCTCAAATTATAAGATGCAGGGGTGCACATAATATCTGGGTTAAAGTCAGATTCCATGCTGAGATTATAATTAGGATCATGATGTTTGAGCGACATAGACACTCAGCGAGAAATTAGATATTAGTACATATTTTACAGTTCAAATTAGCTTATATTAAATTATATTCCTAAGGTAAAAATTGTTAATTATATTACAAGAACATTTATTAATCAATCATATGATATATTGAGACCAATATGACATCAAATCACATCAAAATAGCATTGATGCCATAATTCAAACCACAAACATTAAAGTAATCACTCCAAATAAAAAATATAAAAAAGCAAAAAAATATGTACTGATGCTAAACCGGGAAGGATACATACTAGTACCATACCATACTAGTCACCAATCGGTCCAACACCCACCACCAACTCGGTGAACCTGGAACATCCATTAAATGCAAACCTCAAAATAAGGTTCAATAGCATTTAAATTAAGCAGGATTGTCCTATTTAATTCTTGAATAAAGGAAGTTGTTTGGTTTATGAGCACACCTTGTTATGATACATATTTTGATGCAAGGTATCTAGGATGAGTAGGCAAGGCATGTCTAGGGATGGCAATTTAGCCCGACCCATCGGTACCCGATCCGATCCAATCCTATTAGAACCTGAGGTGGGTATGGGTTCTACAAAGAATATCTAAAATGGGTTCAGGGTGGGGCATCAGGTATGGGTAATGGTATGCTCCGCCCCGAACTGGATTCGATATAATCTTAATCTATATCTTCCTTTCACAATTATAATTATTTAATAATATTTGTATGCGCCCGATCTGATCCAATTCGATCCTTTTTATCTACCCAATCCGACCCGACCCGATCCAATGTGGGTAGCGAGTATGGGTATGAGGTTTTTAATTGTGGGAGAGGTACAAGTATGGGTCAGGTTGGCAATTTAGCCCGACCCATCGGGTACCCGATCCGATCCAATCCTATTAGAACCCAAGGTGGGTATGGGTTCTACAAAGAATATCTAAAATGTGTTCAGGGTGGGCATCAGGTATGGGTAATGGTATGCTCCGCCCGAACCGGATCCGATATAATCTTAATCTATATCTTCCTTTCACAATTATAATTATTTAATAATATTTATATGCACTTGATTTGATCCAATCCGATCCTTTTATCTACCCAATCCGACCCGACTCGATCCAAAGTGGGTAGCGAGTATGGGTATGAGGTTTTTAATTGTGGGGTAGGTACAAGTATGGGCCGACCTGACCCATTGTTATCCCTAGGCACCTCCTCCTTAGCCCAGTATCATTGCAGTTGGAGATTCGTGTGAAACCCAAGAAGATGATAATGGCAGGTATTGTAGAATGTTGCAGTATTGAATTTTATACATCTTGAATGAGGACTAGTTCATCTCCATTCAGAAATACATCATGAGGGATTGGGGATTTAAGGGGGGTGAGGACTTGTTAAACTCCACCTAGAATCATGTCCAAAGAAATAGGTATTTAAGTGTGCCTATGATATCATATTAAGATTGGGATTTAGGGTTGGGGTGTTATCTTTCTGAATAGGCTTTAGATGATTTAGAGGTTATTCCAAGGGTAGTCTAATCTCATATGCAAGGAATGCCGTATCGGGCCGAACTGCCCGGTACAGGGCGTGTCGAACCATCCCGATGGGGAACCAAGACGGTTCCGACATGGAAAACGGCACATGCTGGTGTCGGAGAAGAAAAAGAGAAAACGAGGAAAGAGAGGAAGAAAAAGAGGAAGGGAGGTCTGCCGGAGGGGCCATCGGAGGGCCTCCGGCGGGCCGTCGTGGCCGTCGGACGATGTAAATGCCTCCGCGGCTCCGCGGCATGAAACAGGGACGATCCATTTTTTTTTTAAAAACATTTTTTTAAATGAAGCCGGCATGGGGTTTGTCGGTTTCACTTGGGGTTTGTCGGTTTCACTTGCCGGCATACTTAAGTGATGCCGGCCAGTGCCGGCTTCATTTTAAAAAATATTTGAAAAAAAAATTACGGAAACA
>KE508114.1:0-11449 GCA_000441515.1 Elaeis oleifera | reverse complement strand
CGGGCTTGGCCCGGGCCGAGCTCAGGCCGGGCCAAAGGTATGCCCGAGCCCGGCCCGAAAGCAAATCGGGCCCAGTTTCTAGGCCCGAGCCCGGCCCGAATAGCTTTGGACCCGGCCCGAAGCCCGGCCCGAAGCCGGTCTGGCCCGATGGGCCTCGGGCCGGCCCGAGCCCACTTCCAGCCCTACTCAGCAGCGACGACCGTCAACCCATGCTCAGATATCGAGTTCTGAACTCAGATTAGATGTAGACTTGATCTACTGCTTACATCCATACATGCAGATTTTATCTTCTATATTTTTCAGATTTTATATGTAACATATCGTATCATAGATCCTAGAGTAGGTTGATTTGATGACTAGATCATATGCATGTTAGGTTAATATAATTAAACTAGTTGTCTTTGTTATGTTTATTTAAAAATTTTGAAATACATGTATGAAATCGCCTACGTTTTCCAACATCACAAACAGCTGCAAAGCCGTCATTGGATCCCTCACCTAATAGATATTAGATCCAACCCCATCTTTGCCCTACAACAACTTCTCCACATCCCAAAGCCCCTCTATTTAAATAGGAGATGTCTAAGGGTGATAAGGCTAGAGTTTGTGTAAGACTAGGTTTGATAGGATCAAATCCAATCAAACTGGAAGTCCTGTTTTGATCCAATCAAAATCAGATCAAATCAAATTTCATCTCAAATAAAAAAGATATAAGAGAGATGGTGTGGAGGTGCTTGGGTTGGTCCAACCACACACCAAATCAGATTTGGTGTTGGGCTTAGGTGGCGCAAGAAGAGAGACGGCGCCAAGGAGAAATCCTAATCCAACTAAGATTCATTTGTTTGCTGATTTAAATCTAATTTAAATCTGATTTAATCCTAACGAATTTAGAATTAGTTAGCAATCAAATTAAGTTAATTCTTAGTCTAATTAGGAACTCAATTAAATCTATATCCTAATTTAATTAGGAAATTGATTCCATCAAGACCAAATCAAAGTAGAAATTATTCTCCTTATACAATTGGGTTATCTCATAAACCAATTAGACTTGATCTAATCAAATATAAATCAATTTAAATCGAATCTAATTTAATTAGATTTGATTTGAATCTCATAGCTCAATCAGATTGAGCCAGACAATAATCTAATTACTAATTGATCCTCCTATAATTCACTAACACTTAGCGAATCTTTCAATTATAACTTTTGTATTGGATTAATCATCAATCATATTGATAATTAAATTCTATTGTAATTTATAATCATAATTCAATTATTTGATCAATTAAAATCTCTATTGTGTGTAATCCTATAGATTCTATTATGTCTGATAGTGGGATATACCATGATCTCTATCATAGTATCATTGAAACTCTTTTAGTGGATCGAAATGATGCCACTCTCACTCATCAAAGATTATCAATCTAGAATAATCTTAGTGAGCTCTCACAATCCACCAGTGACACCTAGCACAGTATGTAGTGGCAATCTAGTAGAATAAAAGTGATGAATCTTTAGGTGCAGTTATCGTGTGATTCAATCCCTCTATCGTGAGTCCCGACCAGATGGCAGGTCATGGATAAATTATCAAACCTCAACATCGATCATATGATAGATTCAATTAGCTCGAATCTGACTATGATTCTTATAGAAACTCTTTTTTATCAATCACACTGCTATAGCCATAAATTTAAGGATTCAGCCTCTTAAATCTCATAGGACTACTTCCTTCTACTAAGATCGATAGATCCCATTTAGATGCGCACCCTGCTCCTACAATGGATCAATTAACACCAACATTCACTATAAGGACTCATTAAGATCATGTTCTATATAGTCAAACACCAATAGCCTCACTGTGAGCAACTGTGGCATCGTAGGTCAAAGGACCGGTCACACTACTGCAACATCGAGAAAGTCACTAACGAGTGAGCAACATCCATGTAACTTCTCGTATTGATCACACTCAGTACTAGTTATTTTCTAACAACCATCTGCATTCTCACTCCAATATTCCTACACTGTAGACTCGAGACTCATCTATCCGAAGAAAGTGATCCGTGCACTAGTCTATTCAGATTAATCACCATCTCCATGATGATCCTACGATCAAAAATAATTTAAAATTAACCATCAATGATACATGCCATAAATTTTTAACTCTTTGAGAAAATGTGTCATCATTTTGTTAATTTCTTGGATGATTCATGGACACATATATAACATGAATGAAAATAAACTGTCCGTCAAGTATAAAATCATATCTTAAAATATAATATATATCAATCAAGATTAGCTTTTAGAACATACATCCAATAATTATTTAGTGCTAGAGTATTGGTGGACATACATGAAGGCTGATGCTGAAGGTCTAAATAAGATTAGCAAACCATCAAAAGCTAGAAAGCTGAAAATATCAATGGAAAAAAATATTTCCAATCACCCAAGTCAGAGAAGCTTTGATCTAGTATTTTTATGTCTCAGATTCTAACTTAGATCAGGGTTTCATTGATTACATTCATCATTGTTACGGTGGTTATCATGAGCACCTTGGATCGGCACTGCATCATAAGATATTTCAAGCTCTCGAGTCGTTAACACGATTGCTGACCGTCATATGAGCTGAGGAGTCTCTCTTTGCTGAGCTGAGGCATCCATGAGGTCTATCCTGCATATGAGCTACCTCAGCCAACTTATTCCTTCCTCATGCACGATAGCTATCCATCCCGAATAGATAAGATCGGGATAACCATCTCTCCTGATCTCATGGGAGTGATTAAGAGCTGAATTATCTTATCCAGTTTGGCATATCCAATAGCCCCATAATCTCGAGATCATACGATCTCACAACTAACAATCCAGCTATCCGACATCCTTCTATATAAGCAACCAGAGCCCCGAGGATCAAGTAAGTCAAATCAAATCCCTCTCAGAGAACTCACTGCTGCTTCTTTGTTCTCCATTTTTTGACTTGAGCATCGGAGGATCCTCGCTGAAGCTACAACCTTTGATTTTGGACTTATTTTGCAGGTCACTCCAGTGCTAGCATCCTTACATGAAGATCAGATATCCTTATCTGATCTCGATTGATTTAAGCAGCAATAGATAGAGGAAGAGCCCTACATTCGCATTCATGGCTCCAAGACGGATATCTTTTTAGCTTTTCAATGCCGTCGCTTTCCGACAGGCAGTCAGCCAGGCTGACAATCAGATTCAATCGATGGCATCGAAAATTCCTCCATCGATTCAATCGATGACATGAAAATTCTTCCACCGATTCAACCAGCCCCATCGACGCCAGTCATGACTGACCAATTCAGTCAACTCTCCCTGCAAGTTCAACATCTGATGATCGCAATTCAAGCTGTCAAGACCCTTCTCGTGTCCTTCCAAGTGGTGCCACAGCCTCCTCAGGCTGTTCTTGCACCCCCCATAGTAGTTTGTCACACAGTTCCCTTTGTGGTGCTACCTGTGCCTTCCGCAGCGGTGCCTCTACAGAACCCTGCTTCGACCGTAGCTCCACAATTACCACCTCAACAGAGCTACAGGTGCCTCCTCGAAGTCCAGAGAGGAGGTTGACTCATCAAAGTCACCTTAGGGTCCAGCAGTCGGTCAGGCGACGATCTCCAAGCCTATAATCGGGCCATGACTCAACCCCCAGATGCCGATCTCCTTTGTTCTTCAAGGTTGGTACCATCTGTGAGGATTTCAAAAGGTGATTTCAAGAGCTCGACCAGTAATTAGGCTAGAAAATAGAAAAAGTGCTCAATAATAATGGCTCCTCGATACTGCCTTGCAAAGGGTACAACAATCAGCCATCCTTCGTCCCGAGGATTGTGCAGGAACCGCTCCTCTCATACTTTAAGCTGCCTCAGTTGGAGGTTTATGATGGGACCACCGATCCCATCGATCATGTGGAGACCTTCATAACAGCAATGCTCCTTCAAGGAACATCAGATGCAATCCTCTGTCGAGCATTCCTCCAACCCTTAAGGAGCCGCTCGACAGTGGTACTCGAGTTTGAGACCGACATCAATCCACTCCTTTGAAGACCTGTGTCGATCTTTCACCAATCATTTCATCAAAAGCTGACGACAGCAGAAATGGTCCGACTACCTCCATACCATCAAGCAAAAGGAGGATGAGTCGATCCACTCCTTCATGAATAGATTCAATATGGCTATCCTGGAGGTCCAAAACTTGGATCAATCGACCTTCATGGCCACAATGATGAGCAGTCTGCTGAAGAATGACTTGAAAAAGTCGTTAATTAAAACTTATCCCCAGGATCTCCTGGATATACTTATCCGTGCGAAAAGTATGCCCGCATGGAAGAGGCCTTTGTCGATAATACTCCTGCCACTTCAACCGCAGTGGGATCCAGTAAGGAGCGCCATCTGAGGTGAGTAGAGAAAAGCATCCCTGCTCCAGAGGCGAAATCATAGGGGTCGAAGTCATCGATCCTGGAGTCCTTCAAGAAGGGTTCGGTGATCGTCACCACCTAGGCAGTACGACAACTACACGCTCCGACTGTTCCTCAGAGTGAAGTGTTGTTACAAGTAGAGCCTGAGTTACCTGCACCTCAGTTAATAAGAATGAGGCCAGAATGTCGTCGAGATCCCAATAAATATTATTTTATCATCATGACCGAAGTCATGATACTGAGGACTACCATCAGCTTCGTGATGAGATCGAGAGGCTTGTTAGGCAATGATGGCTGAATCATTTTATTCGGAGAGCGACCCCTCAATGTCGAGCTCTGAGGGCTCAACAACCATTCCCTCTGTCTTAGCAACCTCTCCCTCTGCCTCAGCTACAGCATGCACCAGCATATCAGGATCGATAGTTGGTCAGAGGGCAGACGACAGAAGAAGAGCGATCCATCCGAGGAGAAATCTATATGATTACTAGGTAGCCGCCTGGGCCTCCCAATGGGCTCGAATTCTAAGGAGGGCCTGGTAGACGGACGCCCCCAATTGACCAAGGACCTTTTACATGTCTCGTTGAGGAAGGAGAATCCGAGCTGAATGGTGAAAATCGGCTCATGTCTAATGAGGTAACCAAATACCGATTAATAAATCTTTTGTAGAAGAATGCGGATCTTTTTACCTAGACTGCTGCAAATATGCTCGACATCGATTCTAAGATGATGTCCCATCACCTAAGGTGGATCCAACTTTTTAACTGATAAAGCAAAAGAAGCGGAGTTTTGCCCAGGAGCGTCAAGAAGCTGTAGCCAAGAAGGCCCATAAGCTGCTCAAAGCCAATTTCATTTGAGAGATCATGTATCCGGATGGACCAGCACATAGGAACTTATAGGCTGAAGCAGCTCGATGGGACTCCAATTTGAACTCGACGAGCCTCCACATATATTGCCGATGATGTAACAATACTTTCATGAATAAATTTACAGGTTCATCAATTATGATGGGCACTCGGGTCTTCGAAGAGTTGCCTCCTCCTCCTACTTGAGATCTTGAGTTATAATGACGGCCAACTGGCACGAGGGATAACTTATCAGACCTTCGAGAAGATCTCGATGACTCCGAGGTGGGCTAACTCACAAGACCCCTGCAAAGCTCGAGCCGTTCGAGAAGTGGGGTGAGAACCTTAGGAAACCTTCAGAGGGATAACTAATCAGATCCTCAAAAGGCCATCGAGAGTGCAAAATGCCACAAACACAAGCTCGTCGCTGGCACACATTGCCTCTCGTACGAAGACAAAAGTATTAGATGCCGCAAGCACAAGATCATCACCGGCACACAACGCCACTCGTAAGAAATAACTTATCAGACCCTTGAGAAGACCTCGACGATGTTGAGGTGGGGCTAACTTATAAGACCCTGCAGAGTCTGAGTCATTCGAGAAGTGGGGGGAGACCCTTAGAAAACCTCCGGAGGGATAACTGACCAGATCCTCAAAAGCCCATTGAGAGTGTAAGATGCCACAGGCACAAACTCGTCACTGGCATACATTGCCTCTCGCGTGAAGATGAGAAGTGCTAGATATCGCAAGCATAAGATCATCGTAGGTACATAATGCCATTCATGAGGGATAACCTATCAGACCCTTGAGAAGATCTCGATGACTCCGAGGTGGGTCTAACTTATAGGATCCCTGTAGAGCTCAAGTCATTCGAGAAGTGGGGTAGACCCTTAGGAAACCTCCAAAAGATAACTAATCGACCCTCAAAGACTGTCGAGAGTGTAAGATGTCGCGGCACAAGCTCGCCGCTAGCACACATTGCCTCTTGTGCAAAGATGAGAAGTGCTAGATTCTGCAAGCATAAGTTCGCCGTAGGCACATAATGCCATTTGTGAGAGATAACTTATCAGACCCTCGAGAAGATCTCGATGACTCTAAGACGGGGCTAACTTACATGACCCCTGCAGAGCCTGAGTCGTTCGAGAAGCGGGGGGAGACCCTTAGAAAATCTCTGGAGGGATAACTTATCAGACCCTCGAGAAGATCTTGACGTCTCCAAGGTGGGGCTAACTTATCAGATCCCTGCAGAGTCTGAGTCATTCAAGAAGTGGAGGGAGATCCTTAGGAAACCTCTGAAGAGATAATTAATCATTCCTTTAGAACACCGTTGAAGAACCCTAGATGCCACAGGCACAAGATCGCCGCCAGCACACACTGCCTCTTCAGAAGAGGAGCCAAAGGCATTTCAACAAGCATTCCTTCAGCCTGATGCATTGTTTCAGACTCAAGAATAGGGGGATAGTGTTGAATTGTTGAGATGATTATTATGATGCCTCAGCTAAGCTACCTAGAACTCTACTCATACTGAGCTGAGTAGTAAGCCTCTCCTCATGCCGACTTAAGCATTTACCTGTGCTATTCTCTACGAGCCGAGCTATTCTCTATGAGCTGAGTTATTCTCTACAAGCCGAGCAAAATTCACACAAAACTAACAGATACAAATTTGAAGTCAAAAACCAAGAATTTCTTTTACAAAAGTCTTTACAAAAAAAAATCTGATATACGCTTTACAAAGAAAGGACGATTACTCCAGGCAGTGTCTTGCGAACAAGAGAAGAAACAAGGAAGATAAGAGGAAGAAGAAGAAGACGGGAGGAGATGGAGAGAAAATAATAAAAAGAGATGAGGAGGGATGTCCTGCTGCAATCGATAGAATATCAGATCGGCCAGGTGAGCTGGTTCGATCTTCATCCATCGAGGACTTCGCCTCCTCACCATCTGAATGAGCTGATTCAATCTTCATCCATCAAGGTCTCCACCTCTTCATCGGTACTGCCGGCTTGCATGCCATAAAGTTCTAGATACATCATTATCTTCTACAGACAGGCCTTACAATCATTGAAGCCCTAGATGAAGGCGGCGGCTGCAACGTCGAGCATTTCCCTCTTAAATATTATAGAATTTCGAAACTCTGTAATACAGCGCTCCTGAACTGCAGGTGGGATGTGCTCAGGTGGGGGGGATGGTGACGGCGACACCAGCATCGTCCTTGGAATAGTAGCTCTAGAAGAAGGGGGATCCCAAGAGAAGAGGATCCATCAGTCCACCTAACTCTCTCCCTTTCATGAGCTAAATGCCTCTGACAGGCATCCCTTGCAAAAGCATTCCGTTCTCTCACCCATTGCTTGATTTACTCCAAGGGTGGCAGATTCGAAGGCAATGACATGGCAGCAGGTGAAGAAGAAGACTTCTTGCCATAGAAGGAGAAGCAGGGATCCCTTTGCTATCTGGCTCCCTATTTATAAGCGCTGGCAGCCACATCAATCGCCAATCGATGCTTCTCTGGAGTTAATGGCCAAACAGTTAATGATGTGCTTTCTCCAGAGTGGGAATAAATCCTTGCGATGCTTCGCAAAGTGGGATGGGCCCACATGGTGCATTTTCTTAGGCCCTGTACCGTCTCCAAGGCGTGACCTTATTAGATGAGCCATTGACCATCATTTTTCGTAATTGTCTACATTTAAGGGAGCAAAATGAGGTTATCGTTCAAATTAAATTGCCTCAGATCGATGTAAGTAAGTCTACTAGCTGAAGTATGACAAAAAGATTCTACTCATTTTATTCCTTTAAAATTTCTTACAAATGACCCAAGAGGATCCAAATACGAAAAGAAAATACAAAAATTACAGGATGGTGTCTGGAGCTGAGGCACCCACCGCTGAAACATCCATCGAAGTAGGATCCCAAATTTATCTAAAAAATTCAAGTCCAGATCTAGATATTTGGCAGCAACTCGAGTTCGGATAGACTCTCTACCGACGTTATAGGCATCAGTGGAATATTCAGCCCTTTTTTCCTCATATTTTTCACAAGCCCGAAAGTTCTCCACAACTTTAGAAGCAGCCTCAGCTGTTCGCTTCTCCTCAGCCCCCAGTCAGACCTTCAATTCTTTATTCCCCTAATAGTCAAGAATTTTTCTCAACAGTCTTCCTCAATGCCGCTTCAGCACCTTCGACTCCCTTCTCAATGGCATCGACTTTCATGGAGACTTCACCAACCTCCTTCTCGACCTTCTCTTTTGCTCTTTTGAGCATCTCAGCTTCGAGCCTATACCTCTTTGCCTCTTTGACCAACTCACGAAAACTTTCAATGTACCTATTTAGGTAATGGACGACCTGGTAGGTGGAGAAAAATTTATAAGTGATAAATAAGCATAAAGTAAATACTAAATGAGAAAGTCCCAACATATCCAGATGAGATAATCCATGACTTCTCTCCTTATCTCTCTCTGAGGAACATTTAGTAGTTCGTTCGCATCGGCATGGAGGAGTAGTTCGGAGAGTAGCTCGCTCGCCAGTATGGGATCCTCCAGCATTGAGGCCTCAAGCTTCAGCCCAGGTGGTGCACTTCCAGACGGGCCGATAACCTCGGCTAGAGCCTCATCTGAGGAAGATTCAATAGCAGGTGAAGCTGGTTGAGACGGTAATCACCTCCTCTAGGTCTTGGTCTGCCTAGCTCAGCTAGTAGCCTGCGGTGGTTGAGATGGTAGGCAAGTCCTCTCTCACTCATGCAATCTCACAATCATCCAGAGGAGAAAGTTTAGACTCCCTGGCCTCCGAGGTCGGTTGTGCGGGATCTCCGACTCTAGCCCAGAGGCTCCATCCAGTAGCAAGCTTAGCACTTCTTTTCTGCAAGATTTTTCTCTCCCTCTTCGGTGGGCTCAAGCTCTTCCCAGCATCTAGTTCTATGATTATGGTGATCAAATTGTAAGACAAACAGAGCCAGAAGAAATAAGACCAGAATAGCTGACTCGCATAACTTGAGGAGCGATTTGGCTGATACCGACATTGAATAACATCTGAGCCAATAGCAGCTCTTTCAACTCCAGAATCCTGAAGCCCCGTAGAACCGTCATCTCTTGCTCCAGGTTCTTATCCATCGAAAGCTCCTTTAACGAAGCCTCTCGGGGTTCACCTCAGGTAGTAAAGTTTCAGTCCTTGTCTGACATCTACGAGATGAAGAGAAACCTTGACTTCCAACTGTACACAGTGGAAGGCATACCCAGAAATATCAAGCGGAAGCCATCCTTCTTCCTCCGTGGAGTTACATACCACCACCCGCATGAGTCTGGATGCTGTTTGAGACTGAAGAGAAAGCGAAAGAATATGACGTTTGGCACAACCCCGACTAGCACACATATCACGGTGAAGCCACAGATATGCCGCTATGTATTCGGGACCACCATGTACAGTGATATTTTGAAGTATTGGAGGAGTGCCATAAAAAAAGAGTGGAGTGGAAGCCTTAGCCTAGCTCAAAAACACTCCTCGTAGAAGCCCATACGTCTTGGAGGCGAATAGTAGACTCGATCATCTGATCTCATGACCTCAAGCTGAAATGCAGTAGATATTTGATATTGCTCATGTAGCATGATTATATCTTGCTCTGTAATCTCTGATCTGAAGCCCAATGACATAAAGTTAGGCTCTGTAGTGGCCATCTCTCTCTCGTGCAGGAAAGCCACAAAAAGATGAAGAAGAGAGGAACTTGCGATGAAAGGAGAAGATAACCAAAACTTTGCAAAGTCCGTATCTTGTCCTATCTAGGGATCTTAAATAAATCTCAGAAATAAATGGGACCACCAAAAGTCACCTTCTGTCAGTGCACTAATTGCAGGAGATGTGCATGGTCGCAAGATTAGCGTACGTGCGATGTAGGGTTTCAGGGTGGACATGCACAGCGGAAGCAAAATAGATTTCAAAAATTTAAATTAAAAAATTTAAATATTAAACCCATAAACCAGTACCTCCTTGATGACTAACAATCATATAACATATATTCATAATAAAATTCAAGCTATAGAAGAATATCTACAATGCTTAATCCAAATTTCGACAGAACCTCCACCAGGCGCCCAAGTGTTCACCCTCTAACGGTGATCCACACAGAGCTATGATCAGGACACCAACTCCTTAAGATGATTCCTCCTCCAAAATTCTCACTCTGAGAATTTTCTTGGGTAGCAGAACCTCAAGACCTTCTTCCTCTCTTCCTAGCCTTCCTATCCCTACCTTTCTTCTCTCTTTATCTTCCTTAAATTTCTTCTTAGGCTGTTGTCCTAAAATCGAACTTGCTCTTACTATTTTTGAATTTATTTTAATAAGAGAAGGAAGAGACTAATTAAACAATAGGGAGAGATTGTAAGAAAAAGAGATAGGAGCAAATTTCTGAATGAAACAAATGCCCCGGCGCATCCCCTTTAAATAGTTAGCGATAGGTTGCCTTCGGACTTGTCTCGCGCCCTCTCCACACGCCATCTCACATCCATCAAAATTTTCACACCCCTGATGAAATATCATACCTATCTGAAACCTTTTGATACATGGCAATCATCGAAAAAAAATTGAGAGATGCTTCGTGCAGAAAGACTCTTCGAAACATTTTCTCGATGATTCTCCGATGCATTACGAGGCTTTCTTAGGAATTTTTTTCTCCACCACTCATCAGCATATTTTTGTCCATCTAATAGCCCAAAATTGAGGTATTAACCTTGTGTTGGCGTGAAAAAAATCTGAGATTAAGATGAGGCATGACAATTAGGTAAGAGTCCTTCACAACATGGACTCTAGGTTAGGTGCATGGATAGATTAGGCTAGTTTCAAATTTTAACCAATTTCCACGATTAAACCAGAAGGTGATTTAGCCATAGAAGGACTCCTCTACACTCAAAAAGAAATCACAATTCTTCAAAAATTATTTCACCATGGAAACATATGGATAAGTTCGAGGAAGGGGTGTCCCATCTCATGGGACACCAAATCTGTTTTTGCGCACAAAAATGCATCCCACACGCAAAAAAATTCTTGATGCTTAGGGACCTAATTACATGGTGCTAAATCTTTGGTACATATATCCAAGGACTGACCCAACTTAAATCTAAAATTGGTTTGAATTAATTTAGATTTAATTAGCCCAATCCGGAATCAATTTCAAATCCGATTCGAAACAAAGAGCTAGGATTTGC
>KE508108.1:37242-47555 GCA_000441515.1 Elaeis oleifera | reverse complement strand
TCACTCCCGTAGGAGCTCGGCTGAGGCGGGCAGGCTCCCGTAGGAGTCCGGGCTGGATCCGTTCGCTTCCGTAGGAGCTCGGACGAGGTCTGGTGCTAGCAGTGACCTGTTGTTGTGGGAAGTTCGGCCGTTGACAAATCCTGAAAGGAGTTCAGCCTGATGTCGGTCACTGTAGGAGATCGGTCGATAACGGAGCTCGGTGGGCATTGTAGGAAGTCGGCAGACAATCAGAGCCCCGGGGGTATTTGGAGCAATCTGACAGGCGCCCGCAAGATCCACCTTCGGGAAGCCTGGATGGGTGCCAACTGTCGGGAACTTCGGCCGAGGGTATTTTATACCCAACAGGTATGATTGGGTTGATGTCACACAAGGAAGAGGGATAAAAAAGATTCCTTGGGATTCACTCTTGTTAATTTTCTCGATTGAGACACACTGGCGAGTACTTAAATGATGAGCCATTTGTGTTTCCATCACAAGCTGAACAGATAATATTTGTCCAAGATCCTAAAGATCGTGAATGGTTTATTCCAAGATAGATACTTCCTAGAGATGCCTTTGATTTGAGTTTGGAAAGTGGGCCTCAACTTTCGACCACAAACTTAGAGAATGAAACCGTCGATTAGGTTAGAAGAGATATTGATGGGATATTAGTTGAAATTGAGGAAGCCAAAGCTGATAATACTGAAGAAGAGATGTAACCTGCTAACTGAGGACAAGCTATTGAATTCAAATATTATTAATTTTAATTAATTACAATAAAATATTTCTTTGATGACATATGGAGTCAATGATTTATAAATTTACTTATATTGAGCCCTAAATTTTCTTTATTGTTATATGTTGGATTTTTTTTTCAATTACTGTATTTCTTTTATTTATTGTTATTGAATTGCTACTAATCCAGAAGATATTGTATTTGACATGTTATTGCAGATATTATGAAAGAATCAAGAAAATATCTTATGGAGCCTTTAGTAGACAATCGTAATCAAGCTGAAAGTGATATGCCTTTTGAAGAGGAAGGACAAGCGGAAGAAAATACATCAGGTATAACATATTTACTTACAAAGTATTTATCAATCTAAGAAATAAATATTTTGCCTTTAATTTATTCTTCAGCCCGACCAAACAAGATAGCAAAGGATTGTAACACCAATATTTATGATGAGGCTCACAAGAAAAGAATTGAAGAAAATAAAAGGAGAATTGAGGTGATTAATTGTAAAATTGTCAAGTCTTGCATTTCTTTCTAATTATTAATTATAAGATAAAAAAGAATAATTTTTTAATCAATTGCTTTAACCATTCTTTTTTCAAGGAATTGAAAATTTTGAAGATCTCAAAAAGCTTGACAGAAGTTACAAATTCAGCAAAAAAGACCTCGGTATAAGCCTAAGTTTTTGTTGATTAATTCTTTGTTAAGAACCAACTATTTGCTTGATATCTATTTTTCTCTCTCTATATATATATGTTAAATTTTTGCAGTAGTAGCACCTTTCAAAACAGAGATCATTCAAGAGCAACATCATATTGGAACCAAGGCGCTCTTCTCGTTTGAGTCATCAATCAAATAGTTATATGGAGAATGATGAGTCTCACTCAAAACATCGCAACAATAGTGATATTATTTTTATGATGATGAATCTCCAAGTGTTGAGGTAGAAGAGGAAGGAGAAGAGGAAGAAAATACATCAGGTATAATATAGTATTATATAGTTGTTTGTGATGTAGAACAAAATATAATGTATGGTCTTTGAAATTTATGATATAGATACAAGGAACATGCCTGAACAAAAGGCTGTACATGGACCTACTCTATTTGTTGATGTTTGGGACATGCCGGAAGAAAATACAATTGTTGTAAAGTTTAATGTTCGTGGGCAACCCATTGATGAAAAAAGATGAGTGCTAGCTAGTTTTTTAGGTATTGTGGCAAGAGATGCTACACTAACTCCTTTGAATTTTAGCGATTGGAGAACCTTTCTAGAGGAGGAAAAAAGCAAACTTTTGGCATTTGTGAAGGTAAAATGGTTATTCATATTTATTTTATTATTAAAATATTTTGAGCTATATGGAGTATGCATTTCATAATTTATTTCGTTATTTGTATCTCTTTGCATGGTAGACAAAGTTTACTATTCCATGAATTGGTGATGATTGGGTCCTTAAGTCCATATCAAAAAAGTGGAGGGATCACAAAAGTAATTTAAAGGCGAATATATAGAAAAACATAGAACTTTGTAGGGGCTATGTTCGAATAAATCTGATCGTATACCAAGAGATCAATGGAACACCTTAGTCAGTTATTGGCATTCAGAAAAAGGAAAGGTATAATTCTTATCTCATTTCTACTCAAGTACTTATAACTATTATTTCTTCTTTTTTTACTTATATTTTTATAGTTTTTTAATCATAGAAATGTAGTCACATAAATAGAAGTAATCGTGCGAAGCAAAAGATGGCTCACACTGCAGGATCAAAGAGTTTTGCACGTTTGATGGCAGAAATGGTATATTTTAATTAAATACTACATACATTAATATACAGTATCAATTATTCATTACTTTTATGATTGATTAGGTAAAAGGTGGTGTGGAGCCCTCACGTGCTGAAATATTTATAGAAACACATAAACAGTGAAAAGATGGGAGACCAATTGATAGTGAGTCAACCTAAAAAATTGTGAGCATATATGACCCTTCAATATAAAGCATTTGATGCACTATTTTTTTTTAATTTTATTCCTTTAAACTGAATTGCTTCTTTTCTATAAATAGGTGATGATGCAGAAAAACTAAGCAACAATCAAAATAATAATGAAGAATCTAGAGATAGTGTTGTTTGGGATGATAATATATACTCACAAGTGATGGAGGCAGAAAAAACTGATCAAGTACGTGGTTTAGGATGTGGTCCAACTCTCTCTAGATTGTGGGGTAAAAGTAGTGCAGTTTCTTCAAGTAGCATGCTATCAGAAGAAAGAGTTCAGATACATAAGTTGCAAAAAGATACGAAAGTGATGCAACAACTTCATCTTGAGAAGATAAATGTCATGAAATAAAGCAAGAAAACTAGAAGCTGAGCTTGCTTTGATGAGATCATATATGAGTAGGTTTGTGTGTCTTGAAGACTTGCCTTCAAGTTCAAATGATACAGCAAATAGACAGATAATGTTTTCTTTTGATAATTGTATATCATTTGTTGGATTAATGATAATCAAGTAAAATGATTTCTTTTACCTTTTTAGTAGGTTCCAGATGCTGCTAGTGCTCATGGAAATACACAATGGATTCATGGACAACGCAACACCACTCTAATTCTTTTTGTATCTCAACCTCCAAGTCAAGGTAAAGTATTGTATTTTATAGTGGCTATCTTGAGAACTTAGTTTGCTATATTGGCTTACTTTTTTTTTTGCTATTTTATTTAGATCATACTTTTAAATAAAAAAAGATCAAAACAATCGAAATGCTGGATAATTGAGGAAGTTTCAAGTTTGAGTTATTTGGTTTCGAATGGTAAAATTTGGCTCTCGACATAACATACCTTATGTGAATTATTTGAGTTATTGGTTTCTTAAATGTGGTTGGAGATGGGTCCTTGCTGATTAGTTTAGTATGCAAATTTATAGTAACCTTACCATCATCAAAGTAGATCTACTACCACTTACTAATTATAACTTACTACGCTCTTGGCATAGCATAAATTAAGTTTTCACCTACATATGTAACTTCTATATCAAAGATAAGTAATTATAAGAAATAATGTCTGCAACAGTATAAGTTAATTGCTTTTGTCTCCTGTAAGTGGTCAAAGAGATCTTTAGTATAACTTAAGGAATGAATTTCTTTTAGAAATATATGTGTATGCATGTAAATGTACCTAACATTAGATGCCAGTTCTCAAATGAATGTATACATTGAACCTAATAAATGCACAAGTGGTGGTAATCAGTGCATATATAATATTGGTCAATACAATTTAAATTTTTAGTTAATAGTCAAAGCCTATAAGGATAGAATTATAATAGTTTAGTGGTAAAGTCCAAAACATATTGTTCCTGCAAAATAAAATAGAACAAACTACTTTATAATATGGATTTCTTTTGCAAAACACCTTTATTAATAATATAAATATATACTCTAGAATCATCATAATTTAAGTACATTCAGTAAAAATTTTACATTATAACTTTGAGACACTATGAAAGCAAAAAAAAAAATAATCTGTTTGACACTTTTGTCGGCTGTAATTTACAACCAAATCTGATGTTAACTAGGAGCAAAACCTCTTAGCTATGATGAGAGATCTGGTAGGTTCTCTTTGCTAGTTTGTTGCAACAATAACTATTACTACTAGTGTAATGTCAAGTTTGCATTAAAGAGTAGCCAATATACTTTGGTACAAATTTCTTTGACATGACTCATGGTAAATTTGTAATACCTTATAGTCTTTAGCATTATCATTTTTTATGAACAAATTACAATATGTGCAGTTTCCAGCATAGGAGACAGGTTAGAAAGGTAACACTTGAACTGCATTTAAATTTGAACCTTCAGTCGCAAAGTTTTGCCATAATATAATGTAATTTGGTGAGATTTTTTATCATAAATATAAATTCTAGGTCTAATGACAACTAGGTGTCTATTTTAATATAACAAATGGAGGTAACTGAATTCTTCCCCTTTTTTCTTCCACAGGAATAGAAACCAACATTTTGTGATGAATTAGAGTTGGATTTTCAGCAAGGTTTTAGATCTTCCAGCTTTCAATTTTCTTTTGGTCTCATATATTTTGCACCATGAGTTTCTTGAACTAATGCTTTTAATGGAAGGGTACTGTTTTGACAAGTGTGTTTCAATGTAATATATTATTCAAAAATAGAGATCTATATGCAAATTAAAAAACTTATACTGCAACTTTTTGAGTAATAGCATCAATTATACTATTGCAAATTTCATAGTTTAGTAATATATGAAATCTTTCTAGATACTTATTATTGATCTGAGAAGCTGACCAACAACAATAGTAGATATCAAAGGGGGATTATATGATGCCATTGAATATCAGATAAGAGATTTTAGCTATTTCTAGAGCAGCGATCTTGCAGCTATTATCTACTACCATGGCAACGTAATCAAGTCAAAATAGATTATATATAGTAGAAATGATACCACAACTATCTTTTAGATAATTATGATTCATGTATATGTTTTTGTTTTGACTTCTGAGTTTTTGTTAAGTAGTATGTGCCTACGTTTAATGATTGATGCAGACTTGATCCCTATTATAGTTATCTCAAATATTTGAGAGACAAGGAATTAAAACTATATGTATAAATAATTAGCGTTATATATTGATGGATCATATCTTATTTTGTTTTAATCTAGCTTTATTACTCTTTCTATTAAAAAAAATTATATACCATACAATTTTAAATTTTAACGATAATTGTTGTAGCTGCAAAAGCTTAGATTTAGAGGCAATACTCACAGATTTAACGGCATAAATATTTATTAGTTTAAAGTTTGAAAAACTTTTTTCGATGATTATAATTGCCATAATATATGTTCTAACCGTTGATTGACTCATCCTATTGTGGCATTAACAATTGCCAGCTTAAAATTTGAAAATCTTTTTTTGACGATTATAATTATCGTAATAGGTGTTCCAAGCTTCATTTGCCCTGTGCCCTATTACGGCAAAAATAAATACCACAAACAATTACCGCCAAAAGCTCTAACCTTTTGCGGCAATTAAAAGGCCTTTACCGACACTACCCTTAATCACCGGTAAAACCTTTTCGATGCTGCCTTAGGCGGCAAAATATCTTTTGTCGGTAAATACAATAGCGGCAAATATAATCGCCGCTAAAGACAATAAAAACTGCCACCAAAACTTATTTTGTTGTAGTGGAACCATTTGAAATGTTCAAATAGTTTCGTAATGAAATAGAGAAACAAACTAGAAAAAATATTAAAATTCTTTGGTTCGATCGAAGAAGTGAATACCTCTCTAGTGAATTTCTGATATATTTAAGAAAGAATAGGATTCTCTCATAATAGATCCCTCTAGAGATACCACAGCATAATGGCATCTCAAAAAGGAGGAATCGAATCTTGTTGGACATGATTCCGTCTATGATGGAGTTTGTAACTTTGTCAATCTTTTTTTGGAGATATGCACTTGAAACAGCCTGTCTTGTGCTCAATAATGTACCGAGCAAGTTAGTTAGTAAGACACCATATGAGATATGGTCAGGACGTAGGCCGAACCTCTCTTACTTTAGGGTTTAAGGGCGTCCGACTTATGTTAAACAATTACAAACTGACAAGCTCAGTGCTAGGTCCGATAAATGTAATTTCATAGGGTACCCCAAGAAAATGAGGAGATATTATTTTATCTATATGCTGAACAAAAGGTGTTTGTCAACAATAAGGCATACTTTTTTGAAAAAGAATTTCTTGGTGAAGGAATAAGTGTCTCAAAAATCGAGCTTGATGAAGTTCGACAGATAGAAGAACCGACATCAATGATTGAATCTGAATTAGATTTGATAAGATCAAATCCGAAGCTCAATACATAAACATCCTTAACATGATCCGATAGAGTACCACGTCAGTCAGACAGATATTTAGGTTCTTGATCCGAGATGGGGATCCTGTTGAACTCGATGAGAACAATGAGGATCTGATCACTTATATGGATGCGATGCAGAGGTCTGACTCTGATAAATGATTTGAAGCCATGAATTTAAAATGGAGTCTATGAAGGTCAATGATGTATGGATATTAGTTGACCCACCTTAAACCCAGTATGTAAGTGGGTCTTCAAAAGGAAGAGGGGCACAGACGGGAAGGTGGAGATCTATAAAGTTCATTTAGTTGTCAAGAATTATTGTCAGCATTATGGTATTGACTATGATAAGATATTTTTTTCTGTGGCAATGCTCAAGTCCATTCGGATCATGCTTGCGATAGCAGCATACCGAAACTATGAAGTCTAACAAATAGATGTGAAGACAGCTTTCCTAAATGGAGAGCTGAATGAAGAGGTGTATATGATACAACCTGAAGGGTTCAAATTCATAAATAACTCCAAGGTGTGCAAGCTTCAAAGATCCATTTATGAATTGAAACAAGCATCTTAGAGTTGGAATATATGTTTTGATAAGATAATCAGAATATATGGCTTCGTTAGGAACAAAGAGAAACTCTGCATATATAAGTGGGCTAATGGTTCAATAATTATATTTCTTGTGTTGATGTGGATGATATTCTCTTAATCAAAAATGATGTTCCTGCATTATAGAAATAAAAGTATGGCTGTCATCATAATTCTCCATGAAGGATCTAAGAGAAGCAGCCTATATCCCAGGGATAAAGATCTATAGAGATAGATCTAAGAGGCTGCTTGGGCTCTCCCAATCCATGAACATAGATACCATGCTGAAATGGTTCAGCATGGAGAATTCTAAGAAAGGCTATCTTTCGATAGGCCATAGAATTTTTCTTTCAAAAGGAGATTGTCTGATAACTCCTCAAGAAAGAGTGTATTAGTAGAGTTCCATATACTTCGATAGTGGATTCTATTATATATGCCATGATATGTACGAAATCAAACATGGCATACTCACTAGGGATAGTGAGTAGATACTAGTCTGATCTAAGAGAGAACCACTGGAAGATCGTACAGACTATTCTTAAGTATTTGAGAAATACTAATGACCAGTGGCTTCTGTATGGTGAAACTGACTTGAAACTAGTGGGATTTACCGACTCCAACTTTCAGTCAGACCATGATGATAGCAAGAGTGTATCGATTATATTTTATCCTGAATGATGGAGCGATCTGCTGGAATAATTTCAAGCAGCACACTATGGCTGACTTTGTTGCAAAGTGAAGTATATCGCGGCATCCGATACTGTGAAGGAAGCTGTATGGTTGTGGAAGTTCATCGATGAGCTCAGAGTGGCATCCTCCATTGATGGCCCCATCTTGTTATATTACGACAATACTGGAGCCATTGCTCAAGCCAGCTCAAGCCAAAGAGTCAAGGTCCCATCAACGCACTAAACATATTCTGCGTCGCTTTCACTTTATCTGGGAGATCGTGAATTGAGGTGATATCGACCTTCAGAAGATCGATGGAAAGAAGAACCTAGCCGATCCATTTATTAAAGCTCTTAGAATCAAAAGTTCAATGATCATAAGTCAAAGATGGGTATTCGATACTATACCGATTGACTTTAGTCCAAGAGAGAGTTGTTGAAAATATGTTCCAAAGTCAATCGTTAGCCTGTTGACGATTGTGCTCATCTTGTAAATTGTATATAAATTTTATTAATAAAATTATTTAATATTTTATTATAAATTATCTATCTTTGAACTCCTGTATTGTAATGAAGTCCTTAAGACTATAATTAATCGACAAAAGAAGATTTGTCGTTAAGTTCTTAAAAATATTCGCGATCAAATGATATGCTATTAATAGGATAATAGCAATATCGAGTATAGATCATTGCACACCATATGAGTTAGTTATCCTCTTAATCAAGGAGTATGGAGATACTGTTATAGCGTACAGATGGAATGTAGGAGTACATTCGTATCAAATGTGACCATTTGCCGAGCACTCTGCTGTCAAGAGTAGCTCGTGAAGGGTATGGGTATAAGTGTCCCTCAGATCTGAGAACACTACGATGACTTATAAGCAACTCACTGTACTTTAGTATCAGACCATTTGAGTTTCTAACTAAGTAATGAGAGGATACTGGGCATAGTCAAGTACTTATCAAATCGATGTGTGAGTCAAGATGGAATTGATCCCTCTGAATTAGTAGGAGATATGTATCAGTGTATTTCAATTTAGTAAAACCTTAATCAGGATAATCCATGAGATAGATTTGAAAGGTTAAAATATAATGTGATCGACTTAAACAGGATTGACAGTTAAACCCTAGGTCACTTTGATTATTAGGATCAAAGGGATGAATTATACGATAACCATATACTAGTAGGTTCTAGAATATTGCTTTGCAATACTTCGACCTATCCGATCGTTGGGTCACCATTGCTAGATGGTTATATTGATTAGTATAGAAAGTTATTCCTATGCTACCATCTTAGGTTCGAACCTATGGGGTCATATGCATTAGAAGCTGAAGGGTCCAATTAGATTGTGACTTTGGTGTGGAGTCCCACTGAGACTGGGACTCTGGAGGAGAGTCCCACTGAGATTGAAACTCTACTATTAATGAAAAATTAATTAATAATTAGATTACTAATTGACTTAATTTAATTGAGTAAAGAGCTTTGGATCAAGTTTAATTGAATTAGATTCAGTTCGAATTTAGATTGGGTTTGATATGATGAATCTTGATTACAAGAAAATTTGATCCTGATTCGATCAGAGTTTGGACTCGGCTATTCTTAATTGGGTTAGAAATTTGATGAGATATTTAAATTTCTAATTAGATTAGGTTTATTTCTATCAGTGGGTTCAATCCAAATTTGATTTGGATTAGAATCAGATTAGAAATGAAGAGTCCTTGTCAACTTGGACTTTATCCTTATCTCCTTGCGTCACATTTGGACTCATGCCCACATCTCCATGCCAAATTGGATTTGGCCTGACCTTTTTGGTGTCAAAGTAGTTGACCCAATAAGGGTAGGTGGCAATGATTGATGAGTTATAATCTTATCTTCTACCTAATTTGAATGTGATCCGAATTAAAGATAAGATGTAAACTAGGAAAGAGATTTTTTATACATGAAAGATTATTGGCACCTTTATGATTTCTTCCTTATTTTTCTTGAAGAGTCCTTTTATGTAAGAGACTCCATAATCTTTCTCCATGCCATAGTGATTTTTTTTAAATTTTTGGGATGCCAAAAGTGATTTTGGCATGGACTCTTGGCGCCTTCCTTTGGTAAACCCTAATTCCTAATCTATAAAAGGGTGGTCCTCCTCTTTGGCGTCATGCTTCTCTTCTCCCTTGCTGGTGTTTTATTCTAAAGCCTCTCCTCTTCTTCCTCTCTTCCTCCTTCAGATCTTCTCTTGCTTTAGAGTATCCAAGTTGCTTGAAGAAAAAGGAAGAGATCAGCTATCGAAGTTGCTTGCAGGCTAGCACCTCCAAGCCCCTGACTGCATCAGTCTTCACATGGATTTTTTTGTAGAGGCCAAATATCTTTGTGTGGCTAAAAGCAACCTGAGGAATACCTTCTCCAACCATTGGATTGAAGGAGATCAATATCAAATTGGTTTGGTAATAATTTCTATCTTATCTTGATTGCAATGTTAGATCTAATAG
>KE508108.1:13500-33315 GCA_000441515.1 Elaeis oleifera | reverse complement strand
TTATTTTATTTTTAGAGAAACTTTATTGGATGTAAGATATTCGATTTAATTATTTGAATTAAAGTTGAATAATAATTATTTGAATTTATTCCACTGTGATCATTGATATCATGATGAGATGCCTTGCATGCTTATGGAGAGAGTTCTTCATAAGTATGCGGCGGTTGCTGCGACCTCCTGCTCGCAATCTCGGGCTGGGGGCGTGACATATTTCCTTCAGGATAGTGGGTCAAGAAAGATGAGGAAGAGGAAGTTAGAGGTGTGCCGGAGCCCGTGCCACATCCTGTGGGTCCTTCTATTCCATCAGACCTGCCAAAGCTTCCTGCGCCTGTTACATCTTCATCTACTGTATAACTTGATGAGGACCAGATTGAGGAGATAGTGCAGTGTATCGTTGATCAAATTTTTGGTTGTATTTCTTCATCGATGAAGAATGCTATGCGAGAGGTTCTTACCAAGCAGCGTTCTTCTAGGCCTATGGATCTATTCTCCTCCACCCCTCTTGATCTTGCCTTAGATTAGGTTGTATATATAGTTGCATCATCATTTTGAGCTTGTTGTGTGTCATTGACTTATGTAATGATCAAGCTCTTTTTAAAATGTTATATGCTGTATGCTCTTTAGATTCCTTTTGTATCTCTTAAGTGAATGAATGAAGTTTGCAATTTGCTTTCCATTAAATGTGTAATGTCTCCATTTGTGCAATGTGCAATGTCTTTATTTGACAATATTTATCTTTTTGATAATGACAAAGGGGGAGAAGAATGTGTATTGTTTGAAATTTCAATTGATGAAATATGAAAAGTAATGACTTGGAACAAAGGTATAACTCTAAAGAACATTTGGCACATAGTAAGGGGGAGTAACACAAAATTAAGGGAGAGTAACATAAATTTAAATTAATTTGAACATAATTATCATACTCATATGAAATTTGATAAAATTTAATTGTATATGATGCATATGCAAAGGTTGAAAGTGAAGTAATATTGAAACTTGAAAGAAAGGTATACTCAAAAGATTTTATCATCATCAAAAAGGAGGAGATTGTTGACCCCGAGATTGATTTTGATAATAACAAAAGTATTTAAGTATAAATTGTTAAGTTACTAATGTTATTTATGAGGATGTGTAGTTGCAAATTTCAAGTGCTCACAATTTTCAAGTATTTTCCAACATTTAAATGAAGAACCTGATGGAAAACTAGACCGTACCATGCATGCATTTTTAAAAATTTTGCAGCAGAAATGATTAGATTAAACATTTTAATCACTATGCATGATCAGATCTAAATACTACCAACAAAGGATCATATGACATGAAAAATATGCATAATCTGATTTCTAAGTATGATCAATCATATCAATCAAGCATGTAGATCATATCTATAGTAGATCACATCTACACAGAGATTGAGTTTCGAAACCAATACTTGAGTAAGGGTAGCTGAACACTGCGACTGAAAAATATGGTAAGAAGATTCTTCTGGTTGGTCGTAGCCGCACAGAGCATCCAACCTCTACAAGACATCCATACGAAGCCCTGACGCTGATCAATTCCTCTGGGAGTGCTAGCTCGCACAGAAACTTTTTAATGGCCGATCTGGTTCCTCTTCGGATCTATCGAACACTTCCAAAAGATGAAAAAGAACAAGGAGGAGGATGTGGAAGTGGAAGGAGGGAGGAGAACTATCTTCTCTCTTTGATTTCCCTTCATCCAAAACCCTAGATCAAATCTAGGTCACTCACCCAAGAGGAAATAGTTTTCCTCTAAGCACACATGCTAAAGCGAGGCACGCCCACCTCAAGACCTCACACCCCACTTTCACAGTGAAACGTCAGAAATTCCTCACAGTAATCTGATGATTTTGTCGCACAAAACATAAGCCTTCTTAATGTGGTGGTGAGGAGAGGATAGGATAAGATAGGAATAGGTTTAGTTAGAATCAAATTCAAATCGAGCTTTATCCTTATCGCAAGTCAAATTCAGATCAGATTTGAACCAAACTTTATCCTATCCAATAGGGCATTGAGAGGGGATGAGAGCCTCAAATTTTCATGGAGAAACTTCATGCAAATTCAAAGTTTGCATGAAGAATTAATCGGCGTGGGTAAAGGGTGTCGCATGGGAGAAAGTTCAATCTGAATGGACTCTTATTCGCCCCAATCCAAACCAATTTGGTCAGACACATAGAATGTTGAATATAATCTAATTAGACATCAAATAAACTTGATTAAATCTTAATCTAATTAGAATTTAATCGAGCAAAAATCCAGATCAAATCAAAAATCAATCACTCTTAGCGATTAGGTCATCTCATAACCTAATCGGGTCAAATCTAATTGAATCTTATTCAACCAGGCTTGATCCAAACCCTATTGCTCAATCAAATTGAGTTAATCAGTAATCTAATTACTAATTAATCTTCCTATAATTTACTAACCCTTAGCTAATGATTTTATTTAACTTTTGCATAAGGTTAATCATCAATTATATTGATGATTATACCCTTGAATGATTGTCAATCGTCGATCAGCCATCTGATCAGTCAAGAACTTCTATTGTGTGTGATCCCATAGATTCAAATCTAAATTAGTAGCATCAAAATAAATTTCTGTACTAATCGATGCAACCATCTAGCAATGATACCCGATGTTCGGATAGGTCGAATGATTGCAAAGCAACATTCAAAAATCTTTGGCATATGGTTACAGTATAATTCATCCCTTTGACCCTCAATGCTTAGGATGACTTCAAAGTTCAACTGTCAACTCTAATCAGTACATCCATAATATATCTCAATCTCATAAATCTTGTGACTCCTCATAAAGACTACCCTGATCAAGGTTTTGCTGAATTGAAATACAAAGTAGCACTAACTCCTGAAATCAAGAGTGATCAATCCCATCTTGACTCACACACCAACTTTGCAAGTACTTGACTATACCCAAAACTATCCATAACTGAATTAGAAATTCAAGTAGTCCGGCACCAAAGCATAGTGAGTTGCTTAGAAGTCACCATGGTGATCTCAAATAAGAGGAATACTTATACTCATATCTTTCGTGAGCTACTCTTGATAGAAACCAACCCATATGACAAACAATAATCTATACTTGATAATCATTATCATCTTAGTAATAGTGTATAGTTTAATCATGAACTAGTTTAAGGACTAAATGATAAATTTTCTTTATCGATTATAATAGTCCAAAGAACTTCATCATTACACAAAGAGTTCATAAAAGAAGATGTACAATTTATGATGAAAAATATCAAAAAACTTTTATTAATAATAATTTATATATAATTTATATACATGAGCTCAACCGTCAATAGACTGACAATTAGTTTTGAGATAATTTTCTACAACTCCCACTTGGACTAAAGCCAATCGATATATTATCATATACTAATCTTCCATTTGTGATCATTAAACTTCTTGACACCAAGGGCTTTAGTGAATAGGTCGGTCAAGTTCTCCTTTTTGTTGATCTTCTAAAGCTCGATGTCACCTCGATCCATGATCTTTCGGACAAAGTGGTAGTGGCACAGAATATGCTTGGTGCACTGATAGGACTTCAGTTCCTTCACTTGAGTAATGGCTCCAATACTGTCATAGTATAATAGGACAGGACCATCAACGGAGGGTGCCACTCCAAGCTCGTCGATGAACTTCCGCAACCATACAGCTTCTTGGCAGCATAGAATACTGCAATATACTCCACCTTGCAATAAAGTCGGCCACGGTGTACTGCTTGAAATTTTTCAGCAAATCGCTCCATCATTTAGGATAAAATATATTCCGACATGCTCTTACTATTGTCATGATCTGATGAAAGCTGAAATCTATAAATCCCATAAGTTTCAAGTCAGATTCTTCACAACAAGCTACTGATCTTTAGTATTTCTCAAATACTTAAGGATGATCTTTACGACCTTCTAATGATTCTCATTCGAATCAGACTGATACTTGCTTACTATCCCTAGTGAGTAGGCAACATCCGATCTCATCATATCATGGCGTATATTATAGATCCCACTACCGATGTATATAGGATTCTACTCATACGCTTTCTTTCTTGAGGGGTTGTCGGACAATCTATTTTCGAAAGAGAAATTTTATGGCTATGATCTATCAGAAGATAGCCTTTCTTAAAATTCTCCATGCTGAACTATTTCAGTATAGCGTCTATGTATGTGGATTGAGACAATCTAAGCAACCTCTTAGATCTATCTCTATATATCTTCATCCCTAGGATGTAGGATGCTTCTTCCAAATCTTTCATGAAGAACTAAGACGACAGCCAAATTTTTATTCTCTGTAATACAGGGATATCATTTTCGATTCGGAGAATATCATCCACATACAAATAAGAAATACAATTACAGAACCATTTGCCCATTTGTATATACAAGGTTCTTCTCCATTCCTAACGAAACTATACATTTTAATCATCTTACCAAATTCTTATTCTAACTCCGAGATGCCTACTTCAATCCATAAATGGATCTCTGAAGTTTGCACACCTTAGACTCATCTGTGGATATGAATCCTTCAGGTTGCATCATATACACATCTTCTAGCTCTCCATTTAGGAAAGCAGTTTTGACATCCATTTACCAGATTTCATTATCAAAGTATGCCGCTATCACAAGCATGATTCGAATGGACTTGAGCATTACCACAGAAGAGAACGTCTCATCATAGTCAATACCATAATATTGACGATATCCTTTGGCAACCAGACAGGTTGTATAGGTCTCCGCCTTCCCATCTATGCTCTTTTTTCTTGAAATCCACTTATACCCATGGGTTTACCCCTTCAGGTAGATCAACTAATGTCCAAATATTATTGATCTTCACAGACTCCATTTCAGACTTTATGATTTCAAGCTAGTTATCAAAGTCAGATCTCTACATTGCATCCATATAAGTGATCGAATCTTCGTTGTTCTCATCGGAGTTCAATAGGATCACCATCTCGGATCAAAAAACTATAGTATCTGTCTGACTGACACGGTACTCTATCAGATCTTCTCAATGGTGCATCTATAATGGGCTCAAAGTTTGATCTAATCAACTGTAGTTCTGTAGGTTTACTAGATTGTATCGGTTCTTTTACCTGCCAAACTTCATCAAGTTCAATCTTAGTAGCATTGATTCCTTTCTCAAGAAACTCTTTTTTTTTAAAAAAATAGTCCTAAGGCTAACGAATACTTTTTGTTCGTCAGCAAGATAGAAATAATACCTCTTACTTTCTTTTGGATACCTAATAGAAAGATATTTGTCAGATCTAGGTTCGAGCTTGTCTATTTCAAATGTTTGACATAAATCAAAAACCCCCAAATTCTAAGGTGATAGAGTACTGGCTTACGCTTTGTCTAGATCTCATGTGGTGTTTTACTTACAGGCTTACTCAAAACTTTATTAAGTACATAACAAGCTGACTCGAGCGTATATCTCCAAAAGAAGATCGACAAACTAGCAAAATCCATCATGGACCAAACTATATCCAACAGAATTCGATTCCTCCTTTTTGAGATGCTATTATGCTGTGGTGTCTCAAGAGGGATCCATTGTGAGAGAATCTCATTATCTTCTAGATATGTCATAAACTCACTAGTGAGGTATTCTCCTCCTCAATCAGATCAAAGAGTTTTAATACTCTTTTTAGTTTATTTTCTACCTCATTACGGAATCATTTGAATATTTCAAATGATTCAGACTTATGCTTCATAAGGTAGACGTATCCATATCTAGATAGGTTATCTATGAACGTAATGAAGTAGTGATATCCACCTCTAGCACTAGTATTCATAGGTCCGCATACATCAGTATGTATCAGACTGAGAACATCACTAGCTCGTTCATCTTTTTCAGTAAAAGATGACTTAGTTAACTTCTCAAGAAAATAAGACTCACAGGTTGGCAATGATTCACAATCATTGATCTTAAGAATTTCCTCTTGAGTCAACATGTTTATCCTCTTTTTGTTAATATGACCTAGCCTATAATGTCAAAGATAGACATCCGAGACATCATCTAATCTAGGATGTTTATTCGACATGTACATTACACTAACAGACTGTGATAAAGTATAAATATCATTATTTATTTATCCATGCATCACAGTAATACCATTCATAATAATATCACAATGATTCCTTTTTATTGAAATTTTATAACTGTTCATGGTCAGAAGGCCTACAGATATTATATTCAATAAAAAGATGGACAATAGTGACAATCACTTATTACAATAACATGAGAATTAAAAATAAGTTAGACAATTTCTAAAGCTATAATTAGAATAGATCTTCCATCTCCAACATTCAGGAATCTCTCATAATTTTTAAATCTCCTACTGATCTTATGTCCCTACAACGAATTACAAATATTAATAGGACTGTTAGTATTTAATATCCAGATCATAATATTATAAATAAAGTTGTAAGGTGTTATCATATAATTATTTTAACTAGCAACTGCTTGCTTCTTCTTCTTATTTAGCCTATTCGGGTCAAGAAAAGCAATATATTGAGGATAATTCCTCTTCCAATGATCTTACTTCTTATAGTAGAAGTATTTTATCTAACTCTGATCGGACTTGGACTTCTTGATCTGATCTCCAACACATTACACCTTTTTATTTTATTTTCTTCTTCCCTTCTTAAAGGGACGACATCCCCCCGAAGAAGATCCTCCCACTATATTTTCATCTTCTCGTAGAGCTGGTGATCCTTCTCAAAAGTTTGTAGCAATTCCAGCAAATTATGGTAGTTGATTGCAGGCTTCATCATTCTACAATGATTGAGAAAGAGGAGGTAAGTTTAGGTAGGGAGTTCAGTATCGCATCTTTCCGAAGTTGTTTGTGAAAGAAAAGCCGAACTTGCTTAGATGCTCGATCTATTCGATCACGTACAATACATGATCGATGACTGATGCCCCCTCCCTCATATGAGCATTGAAGATGGCACAACTAGTCTTGTGCCTTTCAACATCATCGAGAGTGCCGATGGATTCGTTCAACACTTATAACGTCTCTTCCGACTGAGCATCCTCGAACTTACGGCTAAACTCATCATTCATCATCGTTTGCATAATGCAACATACTATGGTACGATCATTGAGCCACTTCTGATAAATACCTCGTATCACACCATATGCATTCGGGGCAGGCTCCTCCGGTACCAGATATGTCAAAACATACAAGATCTGCTCATGCTCTAGGACTATTTTAATTTTTGATACCAGCTATCGAAATTAGATCCCATCAACTTATCACTGTCCAACAGTGATCAAAGCGACAAGGTGGTGGCCATAACTACATAAAAGAAAAATAAAGCCTAATTGGTTTATAAATTATTAAAGCCTAAAGACTTAGATTTTAGTCTAAAGGTTCTTCCACTATTTTATATGAATTGATAGCCTCTACCTCTAATTCGAAGAATTATCTTAATTTTTTAGTACATACTAGACTCCACACAGACTGCATATGGGTTCGAGTGTGGCTCAGCTAATCCATATGTATCTATGGGTAGGTTCTTAACCAATTAATTTTCTAAACAATTTTTAGTATTAATTTTGCCCTAGGCACCTCTTCAGCAGACGTGTGGCGCCTTCACTGAAAGTCCTGATTAGGTCCAACTATTAACATGATAGAACTTAGTGTATCTAACAATAAATGATTAGATCCAAGTATGGCTCGGCCAACTTGACTACCGTCGGAAAGATATATCTGAATCATCATATTATGAATGATAATTTCGACCGTCAGATGAGCATCAGGCATATGGCGCCTCTAATGATCATCAAAATTGTTGGACCCATTATCACCTAATGTAATGGGAGGCTATCATCCATTAGATTTTCTTAATAATTTATCTCTCAGTATCTCTAAAATTATCTAGACCATTAATCACTCATTAATTAAGGTGCCTAATTAACTTCTAATTAAATAAAATTTGGATACATACAGCTAATTATTTTTTATCATACTTGAGGACACTTAAATTTAAGTTAATTTTTCTTCCTCCCAACTTAATTTCCATTGTTTGTAATAGAAGAAGAGAAAAAATGCAAAAGGAGAGATACCACCTGATATATTTTTGTAGGTTCTTCCTTGTACTCCAATGGGTTCTTATAAGATGCTGAAGATGTGCTCCCCCTAACTTGGCTAGTGATCCTTTATTAAATTCCTACAAAATAAAATTAGATGATTTAAAAATAAATACTAGGTTACCTTCCAACAAGCATTAAGTTTAAGATCTTCAGTTAGATCAATTATTAAGATTACTCCTAAGAAATTAGGTTGCTTCCCAACAAGCACTAAGTATAAAGTCTTCCGCCAGACTTCATCATTCTGTCTATCTGTGTCGAATATGGAATTGACAAACTCCAATGATTTTGGATTGTCAATCTCAGGAAGATAGCTTGCAACCCTATTACTCATAAATTCCATTAATTTGTCATCAATTTTCAAAAAGTAGTTCACAACCCTATTATTGATACATTCCACTCTTTTATTATTATCAATTTTTTGAAGATGGTTTGCGACCTCATTTTTTGTCTCTTGTTTATCGAGAATTATTGCTATATATTCTTCTAAAATGCTCCAAAATTGAGTTTCTGGAATAGGAGTTGGATCCGATGCACTGATTACTGGGAGCATATCATATGGTCCTATATATACATACTCAAGTATGATCGAGGGCTTCAGTTCTAGGACCGATGGTAATTCTAAAGAGGAAGCTATTAGAGCAGGTATTGCAGGTAAAGGCTCATATTCTTAGCCCATGGGAGAATGATGCTAAAATTAGATGGCTCTAGTAATGTGTGCACATTTTCAACATATCCATCTAGGTCAAAATCATCCACTCCAAAAGGATCCAAACATGTATGTACTGGGTCCTAAAAATTCTTTAGGGTAGCTTTCTCTATTATATCTTTTAGGGGTGCAGCCATATGGTAGAATTGGGTTGCTCTGATTATTATTTTTTTTTAAAAGAGAGAGAGAAAAAAAAAAGAAGAGGAAGAAAGAAAGAAGTTCTAAAAATAAGAACCTTAAGACAGTCCTAGACCTAGAGATGGTAGATGAGAAGAATTAGTTATGGTTAGATATTAATTGCAATCAAGTTAACACAAAGTGGACTCTCTATCCTAAGGTTATTCTAGATCTAGATAGCTCCTAACTATTCTAAGTGTACTATCAAGTACTCTAAGTGTGAACCTAACCAACCAACTAGCCAAGTAAATATAAGGTTGGTAGGAGTCCCTTCGTTGCTTTCCTTAGACACCAACTGAGTTAGTCAGGTAAGCGAATGGAACTAATTAATGAACCACTTTCGGAATGAAATCTCTGAACCACTTTCTTAGACATCAGTTGATCAACTAGGCCCGACCTAATTCAACTTTCGGGGTCAGTTGTCCTATTGAGCTCGAGTTCCTTAGGGGCTGACATCTGGTTAATTTTAAGTTAGAGGCTTAAGCTAATGCAAAGGTAGGATTGTGATTTGTGGGCTAAAAAAAGATGATCAAATCTCTACCTTATTTTATTTAATTAGATTAAGTGCCCTTAGGATGTTTTATGAAATTATGCAATGCAAAAAGAAAGAATGTCCAATACAAATAAGAAGCTTTTAAGGTTTAATTAGTTTCTCTATTTTAGTTAAGCGTTATGTGGTGTCTTCATTTTCTTTTATATTAAGTTATTTAAAGTAAGATAAATAACAAGTAGGTTTAATTAAGTTAATTAGACTTAAGGAGATTTAGAGAATCTAATTAAATATGATCTAAATAAGGCAAAGATTAAAAGGCCACTAGATTTCTACAAATAAAGCAAGCAATCAAATCTAATTTAAGGATGGTAAATTATTCTAAGTTATAAAAAGTAGTAAATCACTATGTTATAGGAAGCAAAAAATTCTTCTAAAGTACTCTAACTAGAAAATAGTAAATCTATCACATATGAAAAGCAATATAAGATAGAAATTTAAAGAGAGTAAAAATATGCAATGAAAATAAAGTAGTAAATAAGAAATAAAATTTTTTTCTGATTTTTTTGAATTTTTTTAAATTTAAAATAATTGAAACACGATCTCCGATAATGGCATCAAAATTTGATCACTATCATAGGCATCAAAAATAATTACTTAATTTACAACTATATAGATAAAGTGAGTCGAGATCGTATCTACAGGGATCATGTTTAGTTACGATTGAATGATTTCAATTTTAAGTTGAAGATGAACAAAAGCTTGATTAATTAAGAGACTATTAAATGAAAAAAGCAAGTAAATAAAGAGCTAAATAAAATTGGTTTTTGATATGAAGATGGATTCTCAGGATCTCAACTACTTTCTTGTTAGATAGTTGGTACGCTTCTTAATATGCCTTGGACTGGTATCTAATCAATAAAGATATAACCTATCTTTGAGAGTATGGCCCATACCCTTAAATCATAGCCCATTCTTTAAAGTTATAGGTTAGTCAAAATTATTTAGATGCATAAGTCAATAAGTTTATGATTGATTTTCTTGCATAGCCTATCTTGTTGAGCACGGATCATATCCTTAAATCACGATCCGTCTCTATGTAGTCATAGATTATTCAAAGACTTATATCATATGTAAAATAAATAAAATACATAAATAAGAAGAAAGAAAGTCAAGTCTTTTATTGAATGATAAGAAAAAAATACAAAAGATGGAGAAATAAAAATACCATCATTACAAGAAGTCCAGCGATTTTCTGAGAAGATGGAGAACTAGCCGGCTATAGGGAGATTCTTCACTGTAATCTGCATTCTGAACTCTAGAGATGCCTTACCATGAAATTGGAGAAGATCTCAGCAGTAGGAGGAGATTTGGTGGAGAATAGGCTTAGAAAGTGGGTTTTGAAAGAGAGAAAAGGAAGAAAAGGTTGCTGAAATTTTTAGGTTGCAGTCTGTAGGGCTATAAAGGGAGAAAGGTTTAGAAGGCTTTTTGGAGGCTTTTGGATGTAGAATTTTGAGAGCTTAGAGAGGGATGGATCAAGGCTTAGACATCTGTGGTTTGGAGGGAAAAGGATCTAGGGTTGGCTAGCTAGGGCTCAGAAGAAGAGGAGGCATGAGGGAGGAAGTTTGTGGCAGCTAGGTTTAAGAAGTGGAGGGTTTTGAGGCTATGGACGTAGGAAGACGCTTGATGATCCCACAAGGGGGCTAATGATCCTTCAAGGGGCTGGCCAAAGGGTTTAAATAGAGAGGGAGGCTAGGGTTTGAGGGGTTAGGCGCATGGAAGAAGGACCTTTAGATCGTAGGTCTAAGCATCAAGTCCCTTGATTCCTTTTCTGATTATTTTCCTTAATTGCTTCCTTGATCAATTTCCCCATGTGATTGAATCTGAATTGGCCTCCAATTCTCTCAATTTCTTCCTTTTAAGCCATGCTTAGGCGCCTACAATATCAGCCTTTGGATGTTTAAGTAGAGATCTTGGCCTTTGGTTACTCTTCCATGGATTGCCAAGCTTGCTTCAATGAAATCTGCCTCATTTGTTTTTGATAAAATTCTTTTATGCTCCAATCTGAATTCTCCTTGAATTTTTTATCAAAACTTCTACAAAAGCTCTATGGGTGGCATCTCCAATAAAGCCTTTGGATCTAGGGCTATCTCTTATATCTAGTGGCTTCAATTTGATTCACTCCATGCAGGTTTTCCAAATTGGTTGCATGCTGAATTTTCTACTTTGCTGAATTTCTTTCCAACTTTATTTCCACTAAATTTTAAGTTTATTTTCCATCAAAATGTTCCTTTTTGGCTCCTTCTTGGTGCCACAAATGAGAGCCATTGGATCTTTGTTGATCTGGTTCCTAGCCCTTGATTTCTTCATGAATTCGTGGGTTTTAAGGATTGTGGGCCTTTAGATCTTCATTGATTTTTCTGGATCCTTGATCTTCTTGCCCTAGATCTTCATCATAGGCACCTAGAATCTCCACCATCGGATGTGGGGCTTCAATGAGAACCTTTAGATCTTCTCTATGACTCTTGGATGCACTTGGGTTCAAGCCAGATTAGACCAAATTAAGCCTAATTGAACCCTATCTTTCAATTACCTACAAAATAAGTTAGGAAGTATCAAACTCAAACTAATAAAACTTAATTAATCATGTTTTGAATATTCTTAATATATAAATTGATGTGTTAATCAGTGTCCTAGGAATTAGGATTTCGATGTGCGATGTTTCGAATGAAATTTTAAACACCTAGACCTTCTGCTGCGCCACTGGAACCCATCACCAATCTTATCCGTATCATTAATCTCCAAATCAATGATCCTACAACTAAAAATATCTTAAACTAGGACTATCAAGGATTTAGATCTCATTGGTATGATCTCATCGTGGTCTTAAAATCATTGTCCTAATCTATGGGGCTTATTATAATCTTAATCAAGTATCAAGATACAATATATAATGAAACAAAATACCTAATTATATTAATAATTAATGTCAAATACATAAGTTAGAAAATTAAAATATAGAAAATATCCCATCGTATCAAATATACGATGGGCTTGTAGGGCATAATTCTTTCATGCTTCTTCTCAGATGGGTGGTGCCTTGTCCGAGGTGCTTCTTTCTCTATTCATAATTGGAAGGAGCATTACTTTTGTTTTGATTGAGCAACCTTGAGGTTTTGATGCTTCATGGGATTGACCTCGGAGGTCATCAAACAAGACTTTGGTACTCTCAGATGCCAAGGAGGAGTTTTAAAGTTTATTTTCGCCATGCCGCTCCTTCTCTTCATAGGCTCCTCTCCGAGGAGATGTTATATAAAGTCGGATTAAGTCTGACTGATCCTTAGGATAAGTGTCTATTTGAGTTTACATTTCATCTCACTTCCCTTTGACCGATGATTTTTGTTTCTAGACATGAAGCCCGAGAAGCTTAAGGCACTGCACCATGTCACAAAAGAAAAAAGTCCTTGTGCAATGCTCCTATCCCTGAGCGAGGTTGAGCTAAGGTTGTCCCCATCTAGCTAGCCACCGACTCTTCTCGGGTGCCAATCTAGGGTTCAACTCTGAGGAGGGGGCTTCTTCCTCAGGAGCTTGAGTCATCACCCCTCAAATCAATCGCTTCAAGGGAATAACTTCCCCTTCATCCACTTCTTCATCCCTCCAAGGAGCAGCCACACCTTGGGGTTCTTCATGCGGCTCTCCTCGCCGAGCTAACCTTCCAGTCTTGGCACCATAGAAGTCCCCTGTGGAGCTCGGGCAAGGCATTCAACATCCAAGGTCTGGCTTGATGTGTTGGAATATCACCTACTCTGATACCGCTTGTTGGGGATGTCTGATCAGGACACCATCACTACAGGATCTTTTCGATACCACACGTCACAGCAGGAAGAAAGAAAAATAAACAGAAATACAATCAAATACGTAGATTAGTCAAAATGCTCACCTCTACGAGGCATGCAAACTTCACTATGAGAAAAAAAAATTATAAGAGGAGATCCCACCCTCAATCCTCATACTCTCAATCTCTCCTCACAAGAAGCTCTCTCTCATAAAAGCTCTTTCTCTAGAGAGACCCCCTGAACCCCTGAAGTGATCGCTGTCCGTGCCTAACAGTCTGCTTGAAGTACCCTACATCTGCTCTCTATCAACTCCTCTTGGTCTGCTGCTACTCTAGATCCTCGATCGAACACACTACTGCTATCTAATCTACTCTTTGTTTTGCCACAAGATCTTTTAAAGACCTGAAACCCAGTTGAGATAGGAATCCGACTCTGAATCAGACTCCTGTTGCGTCTCGACCATCCGATCGCATCTTAGATTGAAACTGGCCATTGGATCATGCCCCATCATGATCTCTAATCACCTAGAATGACTCACAGCCATTGGATCTTGATCGCAAGTCCTGCAGACTGTTCGATCATGCATCAGTCTATGAGAATCCATCGTGGACCACAAAAACCAGCTCGAAATGCTCGTCGGTCCATCATGGATCATACGAACCCAAAAAAATGCCCGCCCGATCCACGCAGGTCACCATGGACCATCGGTCCAGGCACTGTGCGTGGACTGCATGAGAAAATTATGCGGACCGCACTATATGCGCCCCCTGGGCCTAGGCCATGCCCCGCACATGCCCGCGCATCCACGTGCTGGGCTGCACGCTCGCAGTCGGGCCGCATGCTCATGGTCGGGCCATGCATCGCCACGCACGCTCGCACCACCTATTAAAAAATCGGGTAGGATTGCATGCGTAGATTTCGAAACCATTTTGAAGAGCAGTGGAAACGAATCGTGTTAAACCCTTTAACCCACATGCATTAGATCTTATCTAATCCTATCCGAGCCCAGGAATAAAGACATGCATATAATTTGAAAATTAAAATAAAGAAGAGATCAAATCTCAATACTTTTGCATGGGTTGAAATACACTGCTACTGATGATCTTAGATCCGAAGTTTCTTGAGTCGCACACATATCCGGTCTCTACAGGTATCCATCGGGATCAACTTTGAATCCTTCTTCTCATGTTAGATCCTTCTTCTCCAAATAAGATCTTAACCTCTTTGAACCTTGATCAATAGTTGATCTTGACTGCAACCTTAACCCTTGAACTGCAGTCTTTTTCTCCTCATTCCTTGCTGTAGAAGAGACACCTCTCAACTCAGGCATGTGGGATGATGGATGCCCAACCCTTGGGCATGGAAAAGAGAAGAGAGAGAGAAGATGAGGCATGAAGATGAGAGAGAAGTTTTGAATTCTCAAAATTCAATAATTATTAAATCCTAAGAGACCATCTCTTTATATAGACTCTTTTTGATTCCAAATCAAGAACCAATCAACCTAAAAAAGCTAGTTCTTATCTTATAAGGATTTCTACTTTTTAATCTAATTATTTTTAAAAAAATCAGACTTAATTGGTATGGACTTCACCTCTTTTGGCAAATAGATGGGATGCTTCACTCAAAATAGACAAACTGAGTCGGCGCCCCAAATCACAAGGGGTAGGTAGTTAGGCATGGCCCCTCTCTCTCTTCTTCCATGCCTAAGCAAGAGAGGAAGTGGGCCCCTCTCTCTATCTCACACCCTATCCAAAGGCAGGCACCATCTCTTCTTCCAATAAATTCCACATCACATTAGGAAATAATAAGAAAGAAATAAGAGATTAGTTAGCCAACTCATTAACTTAATCCAATCTTTTTTGGCCCATAAATAGGTGCCCCACTAAACCCAAATCAAAATAGATTTAGATTTGGTTCAAGGCTATAGACTTGATCCAATCTTTATCTAATAAGAAATTGAAGTATAGAGAAGAATTAGGTTTAACCATATGCTAGCATGATTCTTATAAATCCTATAGGATTTCAATAAATTCTAATCCAATTAGAACTTCACAAGTCCAATTGATTAATTCAAGATTAAATCTCTTAATATGTAACCCCATAGGTTCCATTCTATCTGGTAGTGAGATATATTATGATCTCCATCATAATATCATCAAAACTCTTCTCGATGGATTGGAACAATCTCAGCTCTATCCTTCGAGAGTCATCGATCATCAAGACGACGTCTGATGAGTCTCACAATCTACTAGCGACACCTAGCAGTATGTAGTGACAATCTAATAAAATGAAAGTGTGATTCTCTAGATACAGTTATTGTATGATTCAGTCCTTCTATCGTGAGTCCCAACTTGATGGAGGTTATAGAGAACTCGTCAGACCCCATCATCAGTCATATGCTAAATTGACTCGATTCGAGTTCATTTGTGAATTTCATAAAAAAAATTTTAGTATTCACACTTGCTTTGGCCAAAGACTTTCTGAATTCAGTCTCACAAATCGCATAGGATTTTTTCTACCAAGATTGATAGATTCCATCTAGGTGTATCCTGCTTCTAACAGTGAATCTGAATCTATTGTAGTCAACATACACAGCAAGGGTCTGAATGTCAGGGACCAAAAAAATATGCAGTCAAACTCAGTAGCCTCGCTGTGAATAGTCGATGGCACCGTAGGTCAAAGGACTACTCACACCACTGCAGCATCGAGTCAACCACTGATCAGTGAGTAGACATCCAAATAGTTTTTCATGTTGATCATGCTCAGTACAAGTTATTCTCTAACAATCACCCATTTTCTCACCCTAGTGCCCCTACACTGCAGACCCAAGATTCATCTGCCCACAAAGGAGGTGAATCATGCATCGATCTCAAATGGATTGATCACTGTCCTCTATGATGATCTTTTGATCCAGAGTATTTAGAAACTAACCACTAATTAATTTATGTTTCAAATTCTCAACACCTTGAGAATATACAAAAAATATCTTTGTTAATTTTTAGGATAAATCATGGACACATAATCAGGTTAGAATAAAAAATTCTTTATTAATAATAAAATATTATAAGTATAAAATTAAGCTCTAGAATTACAAAATATGTCAGCTAACAATTGACTTCTAGGACACTCATCTAACAAACTCCCACTTCACTTAAAGCCAATTGGTCATATACCTAAAGCCCATCTTTTCAAGGTAAGCTTCAATCTTCTGCTGGCTGAGAGGCTTAGTCAGTGGATCCACCACATTATGCATAGAGTCGACTCTCTGTACTTTGATGAATTTTTTCTCGAGATATTTACGTATGATGCAGAACCGTCGCTCTATATGCTTGAACTTCTGATGAGACTTAGACTCTTTAGCAAGGGCTATGGCACTGTTGTTGTCGCAATATAGTGCAATGGCATCTGATGGCATTACACCTAGCTCCGCAATAAACTTTTTGAATCAAAAAGCTTCTTTAGTAGCTTTAAAGATGGCGATGTACTCGACTTTCATGGTCGAATCTGCAATGATCGATTGCTTGAAACTCTTCCAGCTAATCGCACCACCATTGCATAAGAAAATACATTTCGATGTAGACTTTCTATCATCAATATCAATCATGAAGTCTAAATCAGTGTATCCCTCAACTTTCTACTCCGATCCTCCACCAAAGACCAACAACAAATTCTTAGTCCTTCTCAAATACTTAAGGATATTTTTCATAGCGATCTGGTATTCTTCTCCTTGATTCGTCTGATATATACTTATGACACTCACGACAAGGGCTATATCAGGTCATGTACATAATATGGCATACATGAAACTCTCTATTGTTGAAGCATAAGGGGTCTTGCTTATGCGCTGGATCTTCTCAGGTGTGTCAGGGTATATCTTCTTGGAGAGATGAATGCCATGTCTAAGGGGCAAAAAATCTCTCTTGGAGTTTTCCATGCTGAACCTCTTCAGCACTTCTTCTATGTACATTCGTTGTGAGAGTCCTATCATTCTCTTAGATCTATCTCTATAAATCTTTATACCAAGAATATAGGAAGCTTCTCCTAGATCTTTCATGACGAATTCTTTTGACAACCATACTTTGACCGATGTCAACATGGAAATATCATTCTCAATCAGGAGGATGTCATCTACGTACAATATGAGAAATGTCACAATGCTCCCACTGACCTTTTTGTACATATATGGCTCCTCCTCATTTTTAATAAAATCAAATATTTTGATCACATCATTAAAGTGAGTGTTCCAACTTTGAGATACTTGTTTGAGTCCATATATGAATCTTTCCAGCTTGCAGACTACGTGATCAATATAACTGGATGTGAAACTCAAAGGCTACTCTATATAGATATCTTTTTCAAGATATCCATTTAGGCAGGCAGTTTTCATATCCATCTGCCAAATTTTATAATCATGAAAAGCTGCTATCGCAAGTAGAGTATGGATGGATTTCAACATAGTCACAGGCAAAAAGGTTTTATGATAATCAATACCTTCGCGTTGACTATAATCTTTCACGACCAGTCTTACCTTATAGGTCTCTATTTTACCATCCGATCTAATTTTTTTTATAAATTTATTTACACCAATAGGTACAATATCTTTAGGTGATCTACTAAGGACCAAATCTGGTTGGAATGTATGGAGTGAATTTCTAACTTCATCGCTTCCATCTATTCTTAGAGTCAATATCTAACATTGCCTCATCGTAGATTTTGAGATTATTTCTAATGTCCCTATCTCTCATAAGGAATGCTTCTTTTAAATCCTTTATAAAATACTTAAGTACCTTTCAGGAGGATGGGAGACCCTACTTGATCTATGAGGTGGAGGAGGTATCACATCTACTGGCTCACTATTGGGTTCAGGTTCTTGAACTCGATGCTTTTTAGAGCCTTTCTCTTCAAGCTGAATCTTCCTCCCACTACCTCCATCTTGGATAAACTCTTTGTCTAAGAAGATGGTGTGATGGCTCACAATCACATTGTGATCCTTAGAAAGATAGAAGTAGTATCCCATGATTTTTTTAGGATACTCTATGAAGCAAGCCCTAAAAGATCTAGCCTCTAACTTGTCCGTCTGCTGTCGCTAGACATGGACCGGATATTCTCAAATCTTGAGGTATCCAAGAGTTGACTTCTTACCATACCATAACTCGTATGGTGTGGTAGAAATAGATTTAGAGAGAACCTGATTCAAAAGATGAATTGCAGAAAGTAATATATGTCCCTAGAGAAATATAGAAAGATCTGTGAAGCTCATCATGGACCGGACCATATCTAATAGGATCCGATTCTTCTTTTCAGATATCCCATTGAGCTGAGGCATTCTTGGAGGTGTCCACTGTGAGACTATGCCATTATCCTTAAGATAGGTCTGAAATTTTCCACTAAGGTATTCCCTCGATCTGATCGAAAATTTTTATGGATTTTTTGGTTATTTTTTTACTTCATGTCTGAACTCTATAATTTTTTAAAGATTTCAGACTTACGATGCATCAAATATACAAGCCCATACCATGAATAATCATCGATAAAAATTATGAAGTAGACATAGCCACCCCTGGCTTGTACATCGAATGGACCATACACGTCAATATGTACCAGGGCTAATATCTTATTGGCCCTTTTTCTTATCCCATAAAGGGCAGCGTAGCCATTTTTTTTAAAGACAATACTCACAAATCGGAGAAGACTTGGAAGTTAATGGCCCGAGAAGACCATCTTTCTTCAGTTTGTTGAGTTTGTCCTCTCTAATATGGCCTAGCCTAAGGTGCCACAGATATTGTTGGCTAATCCTATCTCTAAGTCTCTTAGACCCTATGGCATTCACAGTTTGCTTGTTAATATTGACAATCGCATCCATATGCAAATGATAAAGACTATCAATCAAAAAAGTATGTGTAATAATTTTATTTTAAATAAATTGAACACATATCTTCATTAAATAAAATTATAGTTATCTTATGCCAGCACAGATATAAAATTAAATTCTACTGGCCATAGGTACATAATAGCAGTTTTTCAAAATTAACTAATCTCTAATGGTAATCGTAAAGGATAGATCCCGACGGCTACAGCAGTAACCCTTGCTCCATTGCCGACCCGAAGAGTGATCTCGCCTTCCCTCAGCCCTCTAACTTCTTCAAGATCCTACATAGAAGTGCACAAATGAGCACTTAAACCAAAATTAAGAATCCAACTAGAAGAAAGAAACTATTAGATTAGTTTCAATAACAAGCATATCAGATGTACCTTCAGAAAGTCCATCCTTCTTCCTATTCTTAACAGTCACTTGGTAGGCCGGACAGTTCCTTCTCCAGTAGCCTTCGACATTGCAATGAGAATACTTTTTTTTGTCGTCAGTCTTCTTTGGAACTGTTGGTGCAAAAATCCATCGGCGTCGGAGATGCTGGAGTCGAAGGTACTGCGGTCGCCGTCGGGACCTGCAAAAGGAAGTCTAAACCAGAGTTGGGGTTGCTCC
>KE508104.1:58729-69934 GCA_000441515.1 Elaeis oleifera | reverse complement strand
GTGATGTCCGTTGTTGTGACTTGCCAGAGAGTGGTGGAGCCGCGTGTGATCCGTTACAGGAAGTGGAGCAGAGTCGTGATCATCATCGTGGCTTGCCAGAGAGTGGTGGAGCCGCATGGGATCCGTTACAGGAAGTGGAGCAAAGTAGTGGCCATTGCCGTGACTTGTAAAGGAGTTCGGGCCTGTCGACTGAAGCTCGGTTGGGGCGTCTGAAGGAGTGGGACAGCTCTTTGTCTGAGAGAAGCTCGGATGTTTCCGAGGTTGCAGATGCACCCACAGTTGCTGGGTGCCTTGGATGCTGACGCTGTAGGCGGTAATCATCCACGGTAGAAGCTCGGACGGAGACTATCTGTTGGCAAAGCTCGGCTTCATTAGGAATTCGATAGAGGGTCGACCGACTGTGGACTTCGGATGGCGCTGTAGGGGTTCATACGTTGGAGGAGCTAGGAGGGTTGGCGTTGTTGAAGTCTGGCTCTTGTAGAAGTCCTGATGGGGGACCGCTCATTAAAGGAGCCCAGCTGGAGTTCGCTAGTGGGGCCTGTTGTTGTAGAGGTTCAGATGAAGCCACCTGCAATAAGAGTTCGGGGTAGAAATTCGGCTCTCTCAGGAGCTCAGGTGAAATCCAGAAGGCGGTCGACTGTCGTAGAAGCTCGGAGGTCGTTGTAGAAATCTGCTGTTGGAAAAGTTCGGCCGTTGTAGAAATCTACTGTTGGAGAAGTTCGACCGTTGTAGAAATCTGCTATTGGAGAAGTTCGTCCGTTGATGAAGTTCGGAGGAAATTCATATTAGAGTTGATTGTGGCTGAAGAAGTCTGAGGAGATTCGGAGATCAGTCAATCGCTGTAAAAGGTCGGCTGATAGTGAAGTTCGAAGAACATTTGGAGCAGTCCGATCGACGATTGAAGGAGTTCGTCATTGGAGAAGTCCGGTAGGTTTGGTAGAAGCTCGTTGGTCGGAGAAATTCGATCGACATTGTGGAAACTTAGCTGTCGGAGAAGTCCGAAAAAGATGCCGCGCAAAGTCGAAAGGGTCTCGAGAGGGCTGGCCTCTTACGAACTTTGGCTGGGGGTATTTTATACCCAACACCATAGATGCACATGGGTTGGTCGAGCCACACTTGGATCCATTTGCAGTTTGTGTGGATTCTAGTACCCACTAAGAGATTAAAGTAATTCTTTGAATTGGAGGTAGAGGCTACTAATTCGTATAAAATAGTGAGAGAACCTTGAGACTAAAGTCCAAATCTTGGGTTTTAATTATTTATATACTAATAGGTCTTATGATTTTCCTTTTATGCAGTTATGGCTAGTATCTTATTGCTCTGATCACTGTTGAATAATGATAAGTTGACGAGATCCAATTTTGATAGCTTGTATTAAAAATTAAAGATTATCTTGGAGCACGAGCGAATCTTATATATTTTCACAGATCCGACATGTGAGGAGCCTGCTCCGAATATTCATGGGGCGATCCAAGGCACTTATTAGAAGTGGCTCAATGACTGAACCACGATATGTTACATCATGTGAGTGGCGATGAACGACGAGTTCAGTCGCAAGTTTGAGGATGCTCAATAGGAGGATATGCTTAAAATGTTAAATGAGTCCTTCGATACTCTTGATGATGTTAAGAGGTACAAGACTAGTTGTGCCATCTTCAATGCTCGGATGAGGGAGAGGGCATCGGTTATCGATCATGTACTATACATGATCGAATAGATTGAGCATTTGAACAAACTCAGATTTCTCTTACACAAGTAGCTTGGGAAAGATACGATTTCGAACTCTCTGTCCAAATCCCACCTTTCCTTTCTTAGTTATTATAGAATGACTAAGCCTGCAGTTAATTACTATGGTTTGCTGGGGTTGTTGCAGACTTTTGAGAAGAATCACCAGCTCCATAAAAGACGGTGAATGTGGTTGGTGGGTCTTCGATAGGGTATCATCCCTTTAGAAAAGAGAAGAAAAGAAAATAAGAAGAAGGCATAGAGTGCTAGAGCGTCTAAGCTCAATCAGACCAAGAAGTTCAAGTTCGATCAGAGCCAGGCATGTTGGATTTTTTACAGGTGCTAGTGCATGTGGATTTCAAAATTTTTTTCAATCCAAAATATAATGAAAAAAATAGATTAAAATATTTTAATCTAACCATGCATTCATCATATGAAAGCATATATGGATCTAGTTCATATGCTGAAATTAACATAAATTGATTTTAGGATGAATGAATGAAAGCTTGCGATCAATTCATATATCTGAATTGCTTTTTCTTTGCTTCAAACCTATAACTGGGGTTGAATCCAATTCAATTTCTAGATCTGAAGCTGAACAGATTCTGAATTAGCAGTACAAGCATCTTACTTCTACAGATATCCCCTAGCCTGATCTCAATTTTTTCTCTTGGATCCTACTTGCTTGAAATAAAGCCTGAATAGGCTTGAACCAAGCCTGGATAGGAATCAAATTATGATTTCTTTTGATCTTTCTTTTTTGATTCTTTAAGAAATCAAAAATCTTTATTGATCCCTCAACTAATCAAGAAGAACAACAATCAAGGAGTAATTGTAACTAACTCTCAACAAACTCGAGAGGAAAAGAAAGAAACCAAGAAACAAGTTGGTGCAAACACTTGATACCAAACCAAGTAGCCGCCCACCTCTCTTTCAGCTCCAAGGAGGGATGCCTAGAGAGAGAGAGGGCATGAGCTAGAGAGAGGAAGAGGAGGGGAGGCATGGGCACAGTAACAGGTGGGGGCAAGGAGGGAGGAAGTGAGCTTATGTGAGAAGGTATGGCTAGGATCCTTTAAATAAACAACATAAGGATGTCTTAATCAAATTAGGATCCCTCCTCCTAATCATATTAGAAGTCCTAGCCATAATATACTGGGACCAAATAAATGGGGCACCACCCATAACTCACCCAAGTCCACACCCAGTGCTAGACGTCCCATCATATGGGACCCAATTAAAAATCTCAAATCAACCCATATGGTTTTATAAATTCTCTTCAAGGGTTCTTAATGAATAAAATCAAGAAACTCTTTCTTGATTTAATCCAAACCATAAATTAAACATCCAATCATTGGGTCTTATTGAATCAAAATCAATTAGGTTCAAATCAAGTGTAGGAATTGGTTAAAACTTATTATATAAGTAAACCAACCATAAGAGAAATTGGGTCACCAGATGCTAGCAAGGTTTACATGAACCCAATAGGATTTCTCTAAATCCGTATTAATTGATACTTCATAAGCTCAATTATAATCAATCTAGATCTTCTCTCTTTATGTGTGACCTTATAGGTTCAATTATGTCTGATCGTGAGATATACCATGATTACTAACATAGGTATGATTTTACTCTAACTGAAATCTCTTTCAGTGGTTGGAACAATTTTACTCTAACTCGATAAGGATCATTGATCCAAAATGATTCTATTGAGCTCTCGCAATCCACCAGTGACATCTAGCAATATGTAGTGACAATCCAGTAGAACCAAAATAGAACTTCTAGGTATAGTTAATGTATGATACAGTTTCTGTATCATGAGTCCCGACTAGATGACAGATCATGGATAAATCGTCAAGCCTCATCATCAGTCATATGATAGATCCGATCAGCTCAAATCCATTAGTGATTTCAATAAATCTTATTTCATCAATCATATTGCTATGGTCATAGACTTGTGGACTCAGCTTCTCAAATTTCATAGGACTACTCCTCTCTATCAAGATCGATAGATCCCATCTGAATGCACATGTTGCTTATACAGCTCAACCAACTAAAGCTAATATCTACTACAAAAACTCATAATCGAGTTAATATTTATGTATAGTCAAACTATAGTAGTCTTACTATGAGTAACTGTGACACCGTAGGTTAAAGGACCAGTCACGCAACTACAGCATCGAGATAATCACTGACGATCGAATAGAAATCTATGTGATTTCTCATATAGTCACACTCAGTACTAGTTGTTCTCTAACAATTATCTGTACTTTCTGCTCAGTGTCTCTACACCATAGATTAGAGACTCATCTATCTTGAAAAAAATGAATCATGCGTCAGTCTATCTGCAAGGATCACCATCCCCATGACTATCTTATGATCGAGAGCAATTTAAGAATCGATCATACATACCTTTAATTCTTAATATTTGAGAATATGTATTGTAACATCAATTTCAAAGACGATTCAAAGACATATAATACTTGAATGAAAAAAAATTATTCTTATTGATTAAATCAATAGTTTAAGTATAAATTTATGTTATACAACAAAAATGTATCAGCTAATAATTGACTTCTAGGACATATATCTAACAATCTCCACTTGGACTAAAGCCAATTAACTATTAATCTAAGCCCCATCTTCTCAAGATGAGCTTTCATTTTGGGTTAGCTCAACTACTTAGTCAGTAGGTCTGTCACGTTATCCACAGAGTCTACTCTTCACACCTTGATATATTACTTCTCAAGATAGTTGTGATTGATATGGATCCATCGTTTAATGTGCTTTGATTTTGATGAGATCGGAGCTCCTTAGCAAGTGCTATGGCTCCATTGTTGTCACAGTACAGTGATATGGCATTTGATGTCATTACACCATGTTCTGCTGTAAATTTTTTGAACCAGAAGTCTTTTTTTTGCAACATCCGAAGATGCGACATACTCAGCCTCTGTGGTCAAATCTGCGATGATGCTTTGTTTGGAATACTTTCAGCTAACTGCACCATCATTGCATATAAACACATATCCCGATGTAGACTTTCTATCATCAAGATCCGACATGAAGGCCGAATCTGTAAAATCCCCAATCCATAATTCAGATGCTCCTCCAAAGATCAAGAACAAACTTTTAGCCCTTCGTAAGTACTTAAGGATGTTCTTCACAGTTATTTAGTGCTCCTCATCTGAATTTGACTGATACCTGCTCATGACACTCACGGCAAGGGCAATATCAGGTCGAGTATATAGCATGGCATACATAAGACTCTCAATCACGAACACATAAGGGATCCTACTCATATGCTCGATCTCCTCAGAAGTGTTAGGATATATTATCTTGGAGAGTCTAATACTACACCTAAGGGGTAACAAACCCCTTATTAAAGTTTTTCATGCTGAACTGCTTCAGCATCTTTTCTATATACAGCTTTCGTGACAGGCCAAGCATCCTTCTAGATCTATCTCTATAGACCTTTATTTCAAAAATATAGGATGATTCTCCTAGATCTTTCATAGAGAATTTCTTAGACAACCAAGCCTTGACTGAAGTCAGTATGGGAATATCATTTCCAATAAAGATGATGTCATCGACGTATAATATGAGGAAGATAAGCACGCTCCCACTGACCCTTTTATAAACATAAGATTTTTTTTTTCATTTTTGATAAACCAATGATTTGATCACATCATCGAAATGAAGATTCCAACTTCGAGAAGCCTATTTTAGTCCATAGATAGATCTTTGCAGCTTGCAGACTCGGTGATCACTATCACCAGATGTAAAATCTAGAGGCTACTCCATATAGATATCTTGCTCAAGATATTCATTCAGAAAAGTAGTTTTCACATCCATCTGTCAGATTTTATAATCATAGTAAGCTGCAACACCAAGCAATATTCGGATGAATTTCAACATGGCTACAGACAAAAAGTATAATGATAGTCAATGCCTTCGTGTTGACTATAACCCTTCACCACCAACCTTACCTTATAGGTCTCTACCTTACCATCGGCACCTATTTTCTTTTGTAGATCCATTTACACCTAATGAAAATAATTTTCTCCGGTGGATCTACTAAAGATCATACTTGGTTCAAGTGCATTAAGTCAATTTCTGACTTCATTGCATCTAACCATTTCTCGAAATCGATGTTAGACATCACCTCATCAAAAGTACTAGGATCATCACCATGACCCCTGTCTCCCACGAGGAATACTTCCTCTACATCTTCTTTTATCATACCCATGTATCTTTTAGGAGGATGGAAGATTCTACCTGATCATTGAGGTGGAGGTGAAACATTAACTACCAGCTCATCATGAATAGATTTTTGAGAATCTATAGCTCGTTACTCTTCAGAGACATTCTCATCGAGCTAAACTAGCTTCTCATTACAACCATCCTGGATAAACTATTTTTCTAAGAATGTAGCATTGTGACTCATAATTACATTATGATCATATGAAAAGTAAGAGTAGTACCCAATGAATTTCTTGGGATACCATATAAACCGAGCTACAACTGATCTATCCTCTAATTTGTTAGCTTTCTATTTTTAACATAGGCTGGACATCCCCAAGTCTTAAGGTAACTCAGACTCAACTTCTTACCATACCATATCTCATATGGTGTGGTAGAAACAGACTTAGAAAGAACCTTATTTAAAATATGTATCACGATAAGTAAGGCATATCACCAAAGATATATGGATAAATCAGTGAAGCTCATCATGGATCGGATCATATTCAATAGGATCCTATTTCTCCTTTTGGATACCCCATTGAGTTAAGGTGTGCTGGGAGGAGTCCTTTAAGAGACAATACCATTCTCCTTAAGATATCTCAAAAATTTAGCACTCAAATATTTTTCTCCTCGATCAGATTGTAAGACTTTGATGGGTTTACCTGTTTGCTTTTCTATCTCTTGCCTGAATTCTCTGAACCTTTCAAAGACTTCAGACTTGTGTTTCATAAGAACACATATCCGTACTATAACAGATCATCAGTAAAGTTAATGAAGTAGCTATATAACCACCCCTGGCCTATATATCACATGGACCACATACATCGGTGTGTACCAAAGCTAGTAACTCAGTGGCTCTTTCTCCTTATCCCATAAACGGTAAGCTAGTCATTTTTTTTGAAGGCATGATTCACAGGTCGGAATCGACTTAGATTTAACTAAATTAAGGATCCTATCTTTTTCCAGTCTGTTTATCCTACCCTCTCCAATATGGCCAAGCCTATGGTGCCACAAGTACTTATGATTAAACTCATTTTTGAATTTTTTTTGGCCTACGGTACTCACTACTTTCTCATTTAAGTTCACATTAGCATCAACATGCAAGTGATAAAGACTGTCAATCAAAAGATCAGATGCAATCTAAAGCCCAATGTAAAACCACCCTTAAGGCGATCAGATAGAGTACCATGTCAGCCAGACAGACATTGTGATTTTTTGATCTAGGATTGTGATCTTGTTGAGCTCGATGAGAATGATAAAGATTCGATCACCTATATGGATGCGATACAGAGGTTTGATTTTGAGAAATGGCTTGAAGCCATGAAGTCCAAAATAAGGTCCATGAAGGTCAACGATGTGTGAACATTAGTTGATCCATCTAAAGGGATAAAATTCATATGGTATAAGTGGGTCTTCAAAAGGAAAAGAGATGTAGACAGAAAGATGAAGACCTATAAAGTCCGTCTAGTTTCTAAGGGGTATCATCAGCATTATGGTATTGACTATGATGAGATATTTTCTCCTGTGGCAATGTTCAAGTCCATTTAGATCATGCTTGTGATAGTAGCATATCTAGACTATGAAGTCTGACAAATGGATGTGAAGATAGCTTTCCTAAATGAAGAGTTGAACGAAAAAATGTATATGATATAACCTGAAGGGTTCACATCCATAGATAAATTCAAGGCGTGCAAGCTTCAGAGATCTATTTATGGATTGAAACAGACATCTCAGAGTTAGAACATACATTTTGATAAGGTAATCAGAATATATGGCTTCGTTAAGAATAGAGAGAAACCCTACATATACAAGTGGGCTAATAATTCAATGGTTGTATTTCTTGTTTTGTATGTGGACAACTTCTCTTAGTCAAAAATTATATCCTTATATTACAGGGAATAAAAGTGTGGCTGTTGTCATAATTCTTCATGAAAGATCTGAGAGAAGCAGGTTACATCTTAGGGATGAAGATCTATAGGGATGATCAAAGAGGTTGTTTGGACTCTCTCAGTTTACGTACATAGATACCATGCTGAAATGGTTTAGCATGGAAATTTAAAAAGGCTATCTTCTAATAGGCCATAAATTTTTTTCATGAAGAAGGATTGTCTGACAACCCCTCAAGAGAGAGAGCGTGTGAGTAGAATTTCATATGTCTCATCAGTGGGTTCTATGATATGCGCCATGACATATACGAGATTAGATATGGCATACTCATTAGGGATAGTGAGCAGATACCAATCAGATATGAGTGAGAACCATTAAAAAGTTGTAAAAACCATCCTTAAGTATTTGAAAATACTAAGGATCAATGGTTTGTTATGGAGAATCTGACTTGAAACTCGTAGGATATACTGATTCTAATTTTTAGTCAGATTGTGATGATAGCAAGAGTATGTCGAGATACATATATATCCTAAATGGTGGAGCAGTCTACTGAAAAAGTTTCAAGTAGCACACTGTGGCCGACTCAATATGTAAGATGGAGTACATCGCGGCATCTGATGCTACAAGGAAGCTATGTGGCTGAAGAAGTTCTTAGCAAGCTTAGAGTAGCATCCTCCATTGATGATCCAATTCTACTCTACTACGACGGTACTAGAGCCATAGCTCAGGCAAAAGAGCCGAAGGCACATCAGCAGACGAAGTATATTCTACATCACTACCATCTTATCCAGGAGATCGTAGATCGAGATGATGTCGAGCTTCAGAAGATTGATGGAAAGGATAATCTAGCCGACCCATTCACTAAAGCCTTTACGATCAAAAAATTCGTAGATCATGAATGGAAGATTAGTATACAATACTGTAACGATTGGCTTTAGTCCAGGTGGGAGTTGTTGAAAATTATGTCCCAAAGCCAATCGTCAGCCTATTGACAGTTGTACTAATTAATATAAATATATATGAATTAATCATTAATAAAATATAATTGGGCAATTTTCATCATAAATTGTACATCTTCATTTACGAACTCCTATGTTGTGATAAAAGTCCTTAGAACTATTTTGTTCGATAAAGGAAGATTTATCGTTTAGTCCTTAGATGAGTTTACGATCAAACGATATGCCATTACTAGGATGATAGTTATATCAAGTGTAAGTCATTGTGTGCCATATAAGTTGATTGTCCTTTTAACTAAGGAGCGTGGAGATACTGGTATGGCATGCAGATGAAATGTAAGAGTATATTTACTAAATGTGACCAACTCTAGAGCACTCTGCTATCAAGAGTTACTCTGAAGGGATATAGGTACAAGTGTCTCTTCGACCTCAGATCACCATGATGACTTACAAGAACTCACTGTACTTTGATGTCAGACTATCTAAATTTTAATTCAGGATTGAAAGATTTTTAGGCACAGTTAAATACTTATAAAATCAATGCGTGAGTCAAGATGGGATTGACCACTCTAAGGGATTGGAGAGAATGCTTTGTATTTCAATTTAGTAAGACCTTGACCAGGGTAATTCTTATGAGGAGTCATAAGATTTTTAGGTTGAGATACATAATGGATGTACTATTAAGAGTTGACAGTTTAAACTCTAACTTATTCTGAGCATCAAGGGTGAAAGGGATGAATTTTACGGTAACCATATGCTAGTAGGTTCTGAGTGTTGCTTTGCATACATTCGACCTATCCAGACATCGGATATCATTGCTAGATAGTCAGTTCGATTAATATATGAATCTATTTCTATGCTACCAGCTTAGGTTTGAACTTATGAGATCACAGATATTAGAAGTTCCTCTCTAATCAATTGGTAGATTGATAATTGAGAATCATCTAAAGGTAAAATCATCAATACAATAGATGATTATGTTATTGAATATAGGCAATTTCATGCATGTATTTCAAAATTTTTAAATAAAATATAATGAAAGATAACTAAATTAATCATATTAATTTAATATGTATGTGATCTAATCATCAAATTAACCTACTCTAAGATCTGTGACATGATATATTGCATATAAAATCTAAAAATCAGCACAGGATAAAATCTGCATGCATATATGTGAACAGTAGATCAGATCTACAACCATTTGAGTTCAGAATGTGATACTTGAGCATGGATTGATGATTGCCACTACTTAAAGATATGGTGAAGAAGATCCTTACTGATTGCACCAGCCGCACATGCATTCGGTCTCTACGAAAAGTTCACTCGAAGTCTCGATCTGATCGGTCTCCTCGGGAATGCTAGTTTGCGCGAAGACCTTCTTCTTAGCTGATCTGAATCTTTTCTTCAAATCTTTTGAACCTTTTTAGAGGTTGAAGATAGACTTCTATAGGAGATGAAAAGGTGAAAGAAAGATAGAGAAGAAATAATTTCTCACTTATTTTTCTATCTTTCCAAACCCTGAGGAAAAAACTCTAGAAAACTAGATTTTGCGCACACCCAAAGAGAAGAGGACCCTCCTCTATTTTTCATGCCAAGAATTCATGCCCCAAGACCCTCAATGTGTAGACACTCTCTTTACTCTCTTACATGCTCAAAACAAAATAAAACCCCTTCTATTGGCATGTAATAAGGTAGGGTGAAGAGTCCTAGAGATCATGGACTCTTACAAGATGTCGCTTCCCTTCACAATTTCATGCCAATACACACCCAAAAAAGCATGGGATGTCCCTTTCATATTTTTTCTATGGTGAAATCAGATCATTATCTAATTTCCCACATAAAAAAGTTTTCTCAAAAGGTCACACAAAAGAAGGAGAATAAAGGGATGGCATGTGGAGTGATTTGGATAAGAACAAATTCTCTTGATAAGGAATATTTTGAAATCTAATTTCAAAACCTTTCTTTTATTAAAATCAAATCAAATTTGGATGTGAGATAGAGATGAAGAAGAACTCTTTGGCATGAAAAAATCTCATGCAAAACAATTTTGTGCATGAGGAAGAATGGCATGCAAAGTTTGGTGCATAAGGGAGAAGAGTCCAATGCTATATGGACTCTTAATTTCCTTATTTGAATCCAAATGAAATCATATTTGGTTAGCCCAAATAAAATAGATGAAATCCAATGTAATTAAGTTCATAAATTCTTAATCAAATTAAAATTGATTGGACCAAAGTCCTGATCAAATTAGGGACAATTCTCCCTTAGCGATTAGGTCATCTCATAACCTAATCGGATCAAACCTAATTGAATCTAATTCAATTAGATTTTATTTAATTTTTTTTGCTTAATCAAATTAAGCTAATCAGTAATCTAATTATTAATTAATTCTCTA
>KE508103.1:2078-27932 GCA_000441515.1 Elaeis oleifera | reverse complement strand
CGGGAAGTCTGGATGGGTGCCACCTGTCGGGAACTTCGGCCGAGGGTATTTTATACCCAACAGTAACCCTTGACCGAGGATTGAGGTATTGGTGCTAGTACCTTTATGAGTCACTTGCTGGCATAGCTCATGCCACATAGTCCGGGCACATGCGTCATTCCTCATTGAAGAGAAATATAGAAGAATAAGAAATTAGAAAACCCATTTTCAACTAAGAAATTTAGAAAATGGATTTAATAGGTGTCATGCTAACTATGATGGGTGCCAATACTAGCTTGGCTAGGACTGCCACCACCAGCACTTGAAACATGTCCTCAACAAGCTATGAGCAATAGGTGATTATTTGATAACTCACCATTATACCATCATTGGTATAGAGATTTTAATGAAGCTCAATTAAGGCGGGAGCATTGTAATCACCAATCGAGCGTGCATGAGAGCTGACCTAGGGCTTATAATTCTCATGGAAGAAGTGTTGATCATTCATGAATTTTTGAATTATCCAAATGAGTTTGCTTTGCAATCATTTGTTAGGGATGATGGACTTTTTAAATGGAATGGGGAAAAGGCTCGAATAGTACATCACTCTGCATGATTTTACTCAAACATACCAAATTTGCATTCTCAAAACCTGTTAGCTACACAATAACTTTAGGGCTCATGATTGTTATGGAAACACCTGAATGAGGGTTCTGAATAGTAAGACATACAACAAGGACCAAGATAGACTTTGATAGCATGTCATATTGTTGGCTATAGATATTAAAATTTATTTGGAGCAACATCAGAAGAGTCAGCAGTTTGTGGAGATGTAGGAACTGAAAGAACTAAATCCCTCAATCAAGGATCCTGAAGTAGAAAACCAAAAGGAGTACGAACAAAAAAAAGTTTTAGATTTCAGGGAAGCATATCAAGGAAAAAACCGCATTACCCAGCTATGGTCCTGGCAATCTGGGGTCCTCTGAGGGCCAAACTAGAGACATATGTAACCTTTGGCCTCTTTTTCTTGCACAGAGTGGCTGCACACGGTCTCGAACCCATGTCATTGTGGTTGTCAGCCCAAGTTTTTTACTATTGCATCAAGCAATGACCCCTGAGCATTATCAACAAAATGCTCAAGAAAATGGCTAGTTACAGTATATGCAGCTGCATGACAAGATTATGTCTTTTATGTCCCTTACTGCTCTATAAAAGCATTGTGTGGTGGTGGTACCCAAATTTTGATCATGTGTTTAGTGAATGTCCCTTGCTATGTAATGTTTGTATTGATGTTTTAGAGTGCAATGAGTGATGGCTCAACTGTACTGGAGCCTATGCTTAAATTGTGGACGAGCTATTATTTGTTTGCATCTGCAGCGCTCTTTTTCTTTATGAGCAATAAAATAGTAGCATAATTTCTATTTTGTTATATTCTCTTGGCAGTTCTTTCATGCTAAATGTAAACTTATTCCAGGCTTATGCACAGTCTGGGATTTTCATTTTATGATTTTGTCTATTGTTGTTTCCATGTTTTGTTACTCATCAGATGTCCTCTTCCAGCATCAGGACATTATGAACTATGTCATATTCAGATTTGACTTATTTTATTGCTTTATTGATTACTTTTATGGATTTTGCAGTGCACTGGATGGAGTTGTAAACTTATGGCAAGTGCAGGCTAAAGGGTAGAATTCTTAATCTGTGCCAAAATGTTTCTTTCGGTATTAGAATGTTAACAAGTTCTAGAGCTGTTTCTTAGGTAGGCAGTGTCATGCAATCTGTTTGCACAAAAGTCAGAGCTTGTCTTGGTGGGCAAGCAGAATATTAAAACAGTTCTATCTACCTATTATAGTGCACTTAAATTATAATTTATTGGTCTTCAGTTAACAAAGTTATTATTATCCAGAATCCACTAGGTGCACAACTGAAATGGTGAATAAAATTAATCAAGTTACAGGCAGGACTAGATTTATGTAACAATTGCACATGACCAAAGCATTAAAAACTATGCTGTATCAGAAACTAAAGGGAATTGGAAATAAGCTTTTACGGCAAGTGGGGCTTCTCCGATGATGCTGTTGCACCTAGGATCTTCAGTCATCCTCAAGCATAGGAAGGACTGACTAATGACCACTGGTGTTTATTTCTCTCTTCTCTGTTTATGTTCTGTATAAAACTGATTTCTGTACCAGGGTGAACCATATAATTAGAGTAAGATTCAAGGTAAACAACTCACCAGCTGAACCAGGTAAATATCCAAGTGTTTAAAAAAACTTCATCAATTTCATCAAATGGACTCATAATTATGTGATAATTCAAATTTGCCCTATTTGCCCATCTTGAAAGCATCTAGAAATTGCCTTCTCATACACTAAAGAAACATATCAAACAAAATAACTTAGACATTAATATTCCCTTCATTTGCTTGATACAATATTGTTGCGGCATAATTTCGTTCTTGGATCGGATTGACTGGAGTTGGATGGTGGTGGCAGGTCGGCGACGGCAGGACTTGCAAGAAAGTCCCGATCGGAGGTAGAGGAATAAAATGATTAGAAATTGAGGGATTCCCATATCTTCTTCCTCATTTGGATCGCCAGCTCCCGGTTCCAAGCCCGATTAGAATAATTTGAAAGGTGTTGATCGATTCGGGGCGATTAGATCTGATCGACGTCAGTCGGTTTGTGGATGGTCGGGCTATCTGGCCGATTTGGAGGTGGATGGCCTGGATGTCGTTGGCATTGAAGCAGTATGATGAGATTCTTCTCATTGAATGCTCCCTCCATCTCGTAAACGGGCTTGGCCCCTCCTTTAGCGCCAATCTGTTGCGGTAGAATTTCATCTTTGGGTCGGATTGACTGAAGTTGGGTGGCGGCGGCAGGTCGGCGACGGCAGGACCTGCAAGAAAAGTCTCCGACCGAAGATGGCTCCGACGGAGACCCTCCGACGCTCAAGTTAGAATTCTGGACAACAGAGGAAAGGAGTGAGCGTGTTGGGAGAGGAGATTTCATATCTTGAGGGTCCTCTGTGGGCCTTTATTTATAGACGAGGTTGAAAAGCCTTGAGGAGGAAGGAGAATCAGACGGTTAGTCTTGACTTATCGGATGAGATTTGACTATTATCCTTTCTTTATGTGGAGAGATTTGTCGGTTGTTTCTTCCTTATCTGCCTGTCATTAGCTATTTTGGTGGTCATGGGATTTGAGGATCCATGAGAGTCAATCTTCCTTTATATGCTTCATGTCTTCGGTCAGTACGAAATTATCCCTCAACATAAGCCCCCTGCTTTCGAGTTTGAGTTAGAATTGGGTCGGGTGAAGGGAGTACTTCAGCTTGGCCGAAGATGTGCCATGTCTGTGGCTCTCGATGAGGCGAAGGGTCGCATCATCCCGGTGTTTGCAACTTCTTAGTCAACGAGGTCTTTATTGGCTCTGCTCGCTGAAAAGTGAGGGATCTTTGAGGATCCTATAGGTTACCCCGCATTTGTTGCCGAAGTTGATGGACTGAGGATCTTTGTAGGTTAGCCTTTCGAAGGTTCTTTAGGTTAGCCTTCGCTTCTCCACTAGTCGGAGCCTTCATGAGTGTTGGCTTCATTGAAAAGCGAGCACAGCCTTGGGGCTCTTTATAGGTTTGTCCCTGCTTTCCGAACTGACGAGGTCTTCTGCCCATGTAAGTTGGATCGACGAGCGTTGGGGGTCCTGGTAGGTTAGCCCCCACATTCTGCACAACTAAGGTCTTCATGGGTGTTGAGTCGCTGAAGAGCGAGTATGGCCTTTGGGGGTCTTTGTAGGTTAGTCTTCGTTTTTAGTCACAGAGGTTTTAAGTTACGGATCTGCACAAAAGATAAGAGAACTCGTCGGACTGGCTCTGATTGGGCCTTCTGATTTTTCAGTTAAGTTGAGCTTTGCAGTAAAGAAATGACAGATAATTAGACCTGTGTTACTTATCCTATTTTAGTTGGTTTCCCTTTAGTTGGCTTTCATTGGTTGGTGTTCTTATATCGCTTCACTTTGGTTTCTGGGAGTTCGGCTTCGGGAGCTCGCTTCTGGGGGTCGGCTTTTAGAGGTTGACTTTTGGACGGTCTGTACTAGGGGCTCGGCCTTTTCGGATCGGCCTTAGGCTTCATCTTGGCATCGAGCTTGACTCCAGTTTTTGGTCCTTCATCTCAGCTGTTGGGCTTTTGCTTGATAGCTCAATTTTGATTCGCTCAGGTTGGTCCTCTGATGACCTTGACCTTGTTAATTTTGCCTCGGCTCATGTGCTCAAGGATCTGTTGTCGTGCAAGAAGGAATAGAATGGTGGATGGTTTTGCCTTGTTTTATACCTTGGTTCAGCCTTGGCTTTGACTTCTGGTTGGCTTGGATCTGGCTTTGGTTGGCCTGGATCTGGCTTCGAATTGGCCTGGATCTGGCTTCTAGTTGGCCTGGATCTGAGCTTTGGATCTGGCCTGATTCTGGGCTTCGGATTAAGCCTGCTTTTGACTTCGGATCAGCTTGATTTTGGGCTTCGGATTAGCCTGATTCTAGGCTTCGGATCAGATTTCGAATTAGCCTAATCCTGTGCTTTGGATTAGCCTAATTTTGTGCTTCGGATTAGGCCTGGATCTGGCTTCTGGTTGGCCTGGATTTGGCTTCTGGTTGGCCTGGATCTAGCTTCGGATTGGTCTGGATCTGGGCTTCGGATTGGCTTGGATCTGGCTTTGTTTGGTCTGGACCTGGGCTTCGGAGCAGGCCTGTTTTTGGCTTCGGATCAAGCCTATTTTGACTTCGGATCAGCTTGATTCTGGGCTTCGAATTAGCTTGATTCTGGGCCTCGGATTAGGCCTAATTTTGAGCTTTGGATTTGCTTGATTCTGGACTTCCGCGCATGTCCTTCCCAACTCCTTGGGTCGGATTGACTGGAGTTGGGCGACGGCGGCAGATCGGCGACGGTAGGACCTACAAGAAAAGTCTCCGACCGGAGGTGGCTCCGGTGGGGACCCTTTGACGCTCAAGTTAGAATTCTGGACAACTGAGGAAAGGAGTGAGTGTATTGGGAGAGAGGAGATTTCATATCTTGGGGGTTCTCTGTGGGTTTTTATTTATAGGCAAGGCTGAAGAGCCTTGAGGAGGAAGAAGAATCAGGTGATTAATCTTGACTTATCGGACGAGATTTGGCCGTTATCCTTCCCTTATGTGGAGAGATTTGTTAGTTATTTCTTCCTTATCTGCCTGTTGTTAGCTATTTTGGTGATCATGGAATTTGAGGATCCGTGAGAGTCAACCTTTTCTTTATATGCTTCACGTCTTCGGCCAGTACGAAATCACCCCTCAACAAATATAAAGAAAGATCTGACTTTTATATCTGAAAGACAATACACAATACATCTTCTAAAAAGTTATATGCAAATTTGAAATAAATTAACTGGTAGGAGCAATCAGGGATAAGACATTTGTAATTTTAATTAGTTAACATGATATATATATATAGCTGTTGACACCACAGTCATAAAGTTTTTAAAATGTTGGAAAACATCCTGTCATTCACAATCTATTCATGAACATATGATATGGAAAAAGGCAATTTATAATTTATTCAATCTTATGTAGATGTTGAATTAATCATTAACTTTCTTGGTTCATGATATACTGAATATTTGATGGTATTTGTTGTTGTTGTTGATGATGATGTTGTTGTTGTTGTCGTTGTTGTCATTAATTCTTTCCTGCTACTGCTTGTACACAGTTTAATATGTATTTGAGGTAAATATATGTTGTTGCCTTAATAGAAGTGCTTGCAATAATAACATATCTTTCTGAACTCCTTCAAACATTGATTTATTTTCATAACTAATGGTCGGCAACAGATGTTGGAGCATATTGTTTCCTTGTGAAGCTATTACTTTGGTATTTTCATTAAACTAAGCTTGTGCATACACTAATTTCGTCTTGAATTGCTTATCAATAGTGCTTTCTTGCTTTAGACATTAAGTAGTGTCTTTCCAATATTTCACTGTGTCAATACTTTTGTGATTGTAGACCTAGCGCCTTGCTACTGAGTGCTACAGATTGTGTATCGCCAAAGCAAAGGAGGTGGCCAGAAGATATTGCATGGCACCCTGATGGAGATAGCTTATTTGCTGCATATAGTGCTGATGGTGGTGATTCTCAAATATCAGTTTTAAATCTCAATGTGTCACAAGTAAGAAAAGACCTTCAAGAAGTTCACTATGTAAAGATACTTGTCTTTTACACTGATTCATTATTGCATTAACTTATCATTATCACTCAAATCTGACTTGCCAAGTTCTAATAATTTGACCCAAGCAAGTCAACTTGTTCGCTCAGGTAGCCAAAATATTTCTTCATAGAATGAGATTTTGAATAGTTTGGCCCAATATATTTATATGATAATTCAACTACTTAGATAAATTGGAGCATGTGGTTTTGTGGATAATGATAAGGTCCAAATATTATCCTTTCCACTTTATATATGATTAAGCCTTTTTGGCTTGGGAGTTGGAAAAGTGGTTTAAGTATATCTATGCCTATTGAAATAATTATATCACATCATTCTTCTTTTTGTTTGGTTACTGTATCTGGAATAATATCTGGTTGAGGGTGCTTTTATCCATAGATAAAGAGGCAGGAATAAATGATGGTTTTACACCAGGAATAGCTAATGACAGCTTTTCTCTTGGAATAGCTATGCAGGGCATAAGCAAATTTGACCAGCATAACTACTAATTTCTTATGAATGTGTTTTGGAAGCTGTTTGAAATGCATGAAGGCTTATTCAAACTCTTATGGCTGCCATCTTCCAGAACCATATGCTACTCTCTCTCTCTCTCTCTCTTTCTCTCTCTAGATGGATGTGTGCTGCCAGTTCTAACTTCTATACCAGACATGCCCAAGTAGTTTCTCCATCAAAACCATCCTCTTAGTTCTGACTGAACATATACTGGAACTCCCTTGCACTGTTCCTCTGAGAGAACTCACATCGTTCTACTTAAGAGTCCTTATTCTATTGGAATACTAGATCTGCTCTGTTAAATCCCTCCCATGCCCAATCCATACTTTTTCTCATTATTATTATTATTAGTAGTAGTAGTTGTAGGCACATTGAAATTATTTTGGTTGTTATTTTTATTCTTCTGGACAAACCCAATAGTCAGTACTTAGTAGGCATATTGATATTCTTTTTTTGTTGTTATTTCAGTATGCCATGATATTCTGTCATGGCATACTGGAATTATTTTGGTTGTTATTTAAAGTATGCCATGCCATAGTTTTTTGGAACTTTAGGCCCACCTCCATTTATGCATGAATGTAGGGTTTTGAGCTGTTCGGCTTAGATAAGGTTTTGCATGATTGCAGTCTAATACATTTTGAATTACGCAAACTTCTCTCTCTCTCCCTCTTCCTCCCTCCCTTCCTCCATCCCTGATCTAGCATCAAATTCTACAACTCAGCCAAATCAATGAAGAACCCTTAACTCCAAAAGAATGGTTGTTGCTGCCTATCTCTCTCTTTAAAAGAATGGTTGTTGCTGGTTTATGGTTTTCTGAACCAGGTTCCACATAAACCATCAGGAACCATTCTGGAAAAAGACAAGGAAACAATAGAAATGTATGGTCCCATTCAGTTTAGCAAAATGAATTTGTTATTTGCCTTATAATTCTAGCAAATGGCCACTTTCTAGCAAAATTCATGTGTATATAAAATCTGATATTTTAAGGTGGGTGCTCTTAAGGCTTTCAAGCTGGTTAGTAGGAGTTTCAAGCAAGATTTTCAAGCCTATTTTGTTTAATTGTTCTTGGAGTACCCCTTCCTTCTAAAAAATAATTACCAAGCCTTTATTTTCCAGCAATTCTTCTTGCAGTTCCTCAAACCTGCAAAAGTCATCATCCAAGTTCATTTAGGAACTCGCTTCTTATGTGTGTAAAAAAGAGGCATCCTAGTATATCATGCTCTTCGAGAGGGTCAGATGTACGTAGCCTTACCTCTACCTGTGGAGAGGATATTTCTTTATTTCTCATCCATGACAGCCAGGTGACAATGGAGCAGCCTTATCCTTGCGCCAAGGCCCACCCTCTTGTGTGTTCACAATTAATTATAATTTAGAAAGTTCATAATATATACCTTTGATGTCCTTCTATTTTATTATTAGTTAAGGCCATGTGCATTTGCACGTGCACTTTTACTAGTATGCTTGTTACTAATGTAAAACTAACAGCCTCTGAATTATATAATTTATGATTGTATCTTAGGTTGCAAGTCAAGAAAAAATTGCATTTACTCAACTAAGTATTATCATTGACAAGGATGAAATTTTGGAGTCATCAAGTCATTTAACTCATAATAGGCTCAGTAAGACTCGAATAGCTTCTACATATTTCTTCAAATGATAAACATGCTTGTGTATCCACGCATAGAAACACAGTTGTGAGTTGTCAAAGAGATTGAGAAGGTTACTATAAATGAGCAAATGAAAGAGCAATTACTGAACTGACTTCTTTTAAAATTATTATGTATTTGAGAATAAAACTTATTTAAATGTTTGCCATATCTTAACATGCTTTAGTGAAAGGATGCTTATAAAATCATGATTCAAGTCTCTGTGTTTACCTTTGTTTCTGACAGTGTGCGTCAATAGTGACCCAATCCAAATATTTAGTTCACTATCCAAATCTGCGATATTAGTTTTACCTTATGTTCATATCTTAATGAAATGATTTGGAAGAGGAGCTTGACCTGTGGCTGTGGCTTGGTGAACAAGCTATTGTTATATCATGTCAAACACTGAACTTTCTTCCTAGAACCTTGTGTAAAGAGATTGAAACTTAAGCAGATAAGTCCCAAAATGACTCCTATAGGATTATTTAGAATGGAAATAAGGGAAAGTACTGCTAGAGTATTCATTTGATTATCATTAGTCTGCATCCCAACCTCTGCAACAGTGCAAGTTGGTTCAGATAACAGCTATCTTCAATATGAAGCTTAGGTATTCAGTCTAGATAATTTCTAGGTTCACAAGCCATTGAATAGTGTTTCATTCTCAGTGGAAAAAATTACTAAATTAGCAAAGTAAGGAGGAAAAAAGAGAGAATTGTATGCAGCTATACCTCATGAGATTTTTAGCCAATGTGTCATAATAGGCATTTGCTCCTATTATTGACATTAAACCTGGCCTTCTTTGGTAAGGATTAGCAATAGGGTTATGCATGCAGAATCAACGTAACCTGATTGTGTCAATGAACAAATGGATTACACTCGTAAAAGTTCGGAAGTTGGAACCCAAAATAGTAGTCTAGAAATGATTTGAACTAGGAGTGCATTAGCAATTGTGCGAAATAATGTCATGATTCATAGTTATTAATCAAAACTTTAAAAAGTTATTCCAGACAGGCTTTTCATATTTAATAATGAATAGAAATGTAAGATTTGTGGAGCAAAAGCATTTTAGATGTTGTCATATGTTTAGATCCTTGTAACATGAGAAGCATGGTTTGTTGTACCACTCCATACCATCCGACATGGGGCATGCCATACCATATCAGTACCTTATTGGTATGCTATATCATCCCATGCTGATATTGCCATATCGTACTGTACTACATACCAACATTATAATAGGATTTTATCTATGTGGGGTTCAGTATCGAGACGGCAAACCTTGCTAAGAAGTGAAACTTAATTCTTTCATTAGATGCAACACCTTTGGTACAACCTTGCAAGCTGCGACTAGTTTCACCACATTGGAGTCCACCAAAACCTATGTCATTGTTGTGGTTAGTTACATTATCATTATCTAAGTTAATGGCATGATATTCGTTGCATTTTGACTCCTATAACTTGCATTTGATATGCTTAGGTATGTTCTTTGCTGATTTCTTTCCCATAGGAAATGCTATGGCAAGAGAGTCTCCATAAGCATTTTGCCATGGTGGAAATTTGTTGATAGACATTGCTTGATTCTGTTTTATTCTTATACGCCTTTGTTACACCAAATTTGAGAGCAAGTCTCTATACTTGTATGGTTTGCCAAACCGCTTCGAATCGGATGGTTCGGAGCATGCCAAACCGTATCGGTGGCTAACTGGTATGGTTCGGACGTTCGATTTGGAATGTTAGTGAAAATGGAGTGAGGAGAATGAAAGAGAGGAAGAGAGAGACGAAGGGAGATTAGGAGAGAGAAAGGCTAGCGGTGGTCCGTCAAGGCCTCTAGGGCTTTGCGGTCCTCCATTAGATGCAAGAAGAGAGATAGAGAGAGGGAAAGGGAGAGAGGAGTGAGGAAAAGGAGGTGGGGAGGTTGTCGGAGGGATGCTGGGTGACCATCGCGATCGTCAGACGGCCCAAATCCGTCTCGTGGTTGCCACGGATTTGAAATAGGGATGATGCATCTGTCTCATTACATTTGTTCTAAAATGCGATAAATCCATTATCGGTTTCACTATTTATCGTATTTTTTAAAAAAGTGATGAATAGGGGTATTGGCCTTATGGATTTGGGTCGTTTGATGGCCATGACGACTATCCGACAGCCCTTTGGTGGTCTTCCCGCTTCCTTCCCCTCACTTCTCTTCTGTCCCTTCTTTTTCTGTGCTCTCATTTTCTCTCGCGGAGGATCGTGGAGCTTGAGAGGCATCGGTGGCCCTCCGAAGGGCAGTGGCCACCGCCGACATCTCCACCGGCCTCCCTTTCTATCCCTCATTCCCTCCCTCTCTCATTCTCTCTCTATTTCTCCCCGGTTTATCCCTTGTTTCTATGTCGGTTCGGATCCGATACAGTATGGGAATGTATCGACTCATACCATTGGTTGGCTAGCACAGGGTTTGTTTCTGAGTCGGCGAATCTTTCTCTATAGTTTAGGCCAAATGTTTGATGGAGATGGATTATATTAGGGTCGACTATATCACCTCAAATTGACCTATTTGGGTGTACTGAATTGAGGCGATGGGAATTGGGACGGTTCGCCTTGTCAACTTGGAATAGAGGCTTAATTCGATTATTCCACCTCCCTCCAAACTCATGATTGCCCTTCCCCCCTGCATTCCGTCATGTTTGAGACCCTTCCCTAAATTAGTGCTGCTTGCTCCCCCTTTGCAACGTCACTGGTAAGTATCCCCTTTCTCTCTCTTTCTCTCTCTATCTCTTGCTTTGCTAGGGTTAGAGTTTCCCTTGGCTGTTTCCCTTCCTACCTCTCTTTTTCTCTCGCTCTACTAGCGTTAGGGTTTAACCTTCAGCCCAACCCTTCGTCTGTCTTTCCCTTTGCCTCTCCCTTTCTCTCTTCCTCTCTTCTTCTTCCTCTGCCTCTTTCTCTTCCTATTTTTGATACACCTTGAAACAGCACGGTATAGAGCCATACCATTAGGGCTAAAATCAGATCGGATACGGATCGGATACTAGCATATTCATGTCCATATTTGTTTTGTCTGACGAATACAAATACGGATGCAGATATTATTCGGATGCAAAAATTCATATCTATATTTGTTTAAATGGATATGGATATAATTCGGATATTAAAAGTATGAATATAAGTTGGATAATTAAACTTTATGATTATGGAATCAAAGATATTACTAATTATATGATAAATCAAGTTAATAGTAGGTTTATATGGTTGTATATTTCTTTAAAAATTTATAAGTGCTACATAACAATATATAGGTTACAGATAGATTCGGATATTTGGATATAGATCGGATGGTTGTCTATCCATATCCATATCTATTTTCTTTAACGGATATGGATACAGATATAGATATTAGTTGGATCCTCAAATTTTTGTTCATATCCGGATTGATTGACGGATATTATTCATACTACTTCTACCCCTACGTACTGTGCCAAACTGGCCGCCGGTTGGTACGCCCTCTGGTATTGGTTCGGCGAACCTTAATACTATTTCTCAAAATTTTGGTTATCCATGATAAGAATTTTCAAGAAGAAACCTTGAGCGCAATCCCCAATAGTATTATTTACATGTAAGCAAAAAAACCTCTTGTATCAGCACCCTTCTAAGTTCATCAATCTCTCACAAATAGTTAAATTTATGTTTGTTGCAAGTTTGGACTTGTATGTTTCCATGCACTTGTTTCTATGGTCACTAAGGATGTCACCTTTATCTTACTCATGTTTTCTCGGTTCTTTCCAGTTCTGAAACCATTAATTTAGTGCACCAAGATCTTCAGCTAACTAGATATTCATGTGCCAAAATTTTCATGCATAGACATGGTACATTGCATTTTCTTGTGCTAGAATTCCTAATGAAGAGGATTTAACTGTGTGATTTGAAGATCCTTCAAATTGCGTTCCATGATCAAATTTGATATGCATCAGCACTTGTATCAATTATCCTATTTCTAGAATAAAAAAAGGCTCTAGATACCTCTTAGTTATGCCTAGATACTTCAACGATACATTTGAGGGTGAAAGGAGTTTCTATTTTTTTTAATTTTCCTTTTGTGATAATTATGAACCTTTAATGATGGATATGATGATGGTTAGTTTAAAGTTTATGATAATGATGTTATCATATGAAATATAGAAATTTTTACTGTCTTAATGCATCATGCTTTATGCATGTTTTTTCACACACATAAAAATGTATATTTATCCATGTTGTGTCCTTATAATCCATTTTTTTCAAGATTTGTTGTATTGGCCTATCTGTATTTGGTTGTATTCATATTCATGTCTTCCTTTATGCTTCATACATTTACCATTTCTTGACTAGCTTGTATTCAGATGTGACTGATGCATTTGAAGACTAAAAGTTTGTTGTCTATGGTTATGTTGTTGATCATGTTGTTTTTTGGTCATGATGTTTATCAAGTTGTTATTGATGGTATTGGGATTTTGGGAGGATAAGATGTATAATTTGATCAATCATTTGTCAGCCAAATCACAAGGCCAAGCCAAAAAAAAAAATCTGATTCCCTGCTTGTTGCAAATAAAAAGATACAGGGTTTGACCAGATCTGGTAGGTCAAACACCACTCTCTTCTTTGTTAACATTGTAATTTCTATCTAAAGGAACTTCTATTGTCTCCACATTGAATTTCATTGCTGTGAATTCAACACAGGGAATGGGTCCCCATTTCTTGTTCATTTTTGGGTCCCTTCCATTTCCTTTTGACCTTTTCATTGACTATTCTAGTGGCCTAATGAAAATCAATATCATCTGTTGCTTATTAATCTAATATAAGGGTGGCAGTGGGAGCAAATAGCCCCCTAAGGCCCACCCAAATCTGACCTAGAATTTCAGTTTTGGTCTTAGATGCAGATCCTGATCCCCAATGGGTCAGGTTTCAACTATAGGCTGATGCATACCTGATACCTGAAAACATGATATCCTAGTTTTAAATATGTTGATCTCTCTATGATATTTTTTCACTAATTAGAATCTTTCTCCTTTCATTTAATCATCTTTACTCCATCTTGCATGTTAAAGCGGCCCTAGTCCGTAAAGTAATTCACATTTTTTGTGGCAGCATTTGCATTGTTGTTGGCGAACATCGATACAGTGTATAGGACATCAATGGAAATCATGCAGTGACTGCCCTTTTGTCCTTGGTCCTCATCTTCCTCTTGTCGGTCACTTTTGTTGAGATGAGGAATGAGGATGCTTCATCCAGTGTAGGCAGTGTGTCAAAATCTTCTTTCTTGCTCCAAGCTTTGCCTTTGAGTTTTTCTCTAGAGTCCAAGAATATGCTCAACAGAGCCCAACAAGTACTTGATAACAACTAAATGCCTGATTGTGAGCTTGACCCTTTTTGGGTCTATATTTGTACAAGTGAAGAGTCAAGTTCAGGACTTACGTACATAATTCGAGTTGGGGCACCTAAATTCTACCCATTGCCACCTTGATGCAATCATATATGGGAAACCTAGCATCTATAAAATGGTGCTGGGAGCACCAAAACAAGTTGCACTATCATGTTGAACATGATATTTCTCCAACCTAGGTAGATTGATTGATATATTTGTTCTTTAAATTTTATCTCATTTATCTTTTTAAAATAGTCTTCAAATTTATGATGAGGATGGTTGTTAAAAGTAGAAATTTAGAGGTCCATAGTTTATGACATTTTTAGTTTGTAAAAAATTTCATTATGATTAGGAAAGTCCTTTATCTTCAATTTTATTTTGGTGGGTTTAGTTTTAAGTTGCACTTGCAGGTTGGAGCAAGGAAGTTTAAATTTGTGATAATTGTAATTCTTAGGTGCTCCTTGTACCTGATCTTAGGTCATGGTCTCCTTCCTGTCATTCCCTTATCAACAAGTTTCTGTTTTTCATTCATACCAATGCTTCAGATATATTCATTGTGTTTGAAGCAAATGGTGGGCATGTAGCGGTTGGGGTTTCATGACAGATAGTGGCTAGTGGTGCTATAGCGGATGCCATGTATCCAAGGCTGGTTACTAAAACAAGTCGATATTTTTTTATGAAAATGAGGAAAAGATATCAAGGGCAAAGCTATGAAAGATCATCTGCTTGACATCCTAACATCATGTCAACATACGTATAATGCAATGGTGCATAGCCTATTGGCATAATATCATCATCCACCTAATTTAGTAACATCAATTATGGGATAAAGATGGCCGCAATCACATAAGATCAACCATAAAATAAAGATGTCCACAATAACCCAACCTCAACTATAGAAATATGCCCACAAGCATATGAGATAATCTACCAAATAATACATGAGCATATGGATAATATACTCCTTCAAAATCTAGGCAAAAGGGTCAAATGATGGTTGACTATCCAATGATCAATCATCATCTCTCGCTTCTAGGATGTCTACTCGAGCATTTGAACTAGAGATGCCCAAGTCATTCATCTTGATATATGGCTTTCCTTCTCCTTCTCGCTTGACATTGATGATTTAGACTCAATTTCAACAATGTTGATGTTTTCATTCTTTCAAGGTTCAACGAACTAGTATCAGGGATCTTACTGTCCATCAACCGGTTTGGTGTGGTACCAATATGTATTGTACTAACCTGAAGCATACTGGAACTAGGGAGGGAGAGGGACGAAGGAAGAAGCGAGGGGTCAGGGATCTTGGGTGAAGGTAGGGTTACATGAGCAAGGCCTCAAGAGAGAAGTGGAGGTGTTGGGGAATTCCATGACGGAGGGTTTTCTCGAATTGAGGAGAGGGGGAGAGGTTGGAGGAAGAAGGGATGTGTGTTGATGGTTCATGGTCATCATTGTCAATGGTGGCAATGACGATGGAACCGTAAATCAAGTGCAAGAGAGAGAAGGTAGGGTCACACGAGCAAGGCCTCAAGAGAGAAGTGGAGGTGTTGGGGAATTCCATGACGGAGGGTTTTCTCGAATTGAGGAGAGGGGGAGAGGTTGGAGGAAGGAGGGACGTGTGTTGATGGTCCGTGGTCATCATTGTCAATGGTGGCAATGATGATGGAACCGTAAATCAAGTGCAAGAGAGGTGAGGATGACCAGGAGTGAGGAGGGTTGGGAGGGTTACCAGGAACCAAGTCGAATCAGGTGGTTCCATGTGGTTCGAGCCGGTTTGTTTTGGTTCAAGACCTATACCAACCCAAACTCATGTCTCGTCCCAATAACTGGCTAGCTTGATTCAATACACCTTGAACTGCACAGTTTGGGACAAGATGGCTGACCTTGAATTCTTTTATTCTTTGATTGCAAAGATGAAGTAGGTCTAGCATCTTTAGTTCTGGCTCTTGGCATAGGCTTCCTCAACCATACTTCAAATCAACCCTTCGTTGTGAAAGGCTTATTTGCAAAAGAATCCTTCATCGACCATTCAACAGCTTCGCCATGTTCAAATCCCTTCATTGCTGTGGGATCTCTTTTCTTGTCTAAACTCTTTACTTGAACTTTGCATTTAACTTGACGAAGACAAAGTCATTAGCAGCTGCTTTTTAGTGGGTTTTTGCCTATAGTATAGCGGCTGCTATAGTGGGTTTTTGCTCGACATATCATGCACCTTATGCCCAATCACCATATGGCTGAAGCTTAGCATAGTGGTTTCATGCTGAAACATCTATAGCAGCCATTTTGAAACAATGGATCCCTAGATTTGAAAAACAAGTAATATGTCTGGTTTCTTTAGTTCTTGTATTTGATTCAGTTATTATGGTAGTGGAAGCATGTATCTTTCTTATATTTTACTTGGTAAGCATGCAGCGTCAGGTAACATCTCTGGTATATAGGGATTCGTATTTTGAATATCCTTTGTCTTTACCACTGGCTGATGATATACAATCGGTTTCTCATTATGGCGATATAAAGCCTTTGTTTTAATTGGCTTCAGATTCAGTGGTATCTAATAAGAGAAATTCTCCTTTTGTAAAGTCTCCAATCTTTTGATTCATGTCATTTTTCAAAAGGAAGACTATGACATGTCAGTTATGATCTTCTAGGTTGATAAGAAGACTAGTGGCTACTTATAGTTTTCTCCAATTATCTCAATTGCACCCTACATTTGCAAGGCAATAAATTTATAACTAGCCTGTTAGTTTGAACATGTTTTCTTTAGGTACATGTTAATGTATGAAGATGCATAAATTCATGTTGTTAGTTATAATACCCCCCTTTTTGTGTTTGAACAGAAAAAGGTCACTTTTTTAGAAGCAAAGCCTCATACCAAGGGCATTATAAACAGTATATTTTCATGCCCTGGGCTGATTTATATTTTGCGACTGGTGGGAGTGACCATGCTGTCATTCTGTGGCATGAGAATGATGATTCATGGAAGCCCAAGACCATCCATGGGAACCTTCACTCTTCAGCTGTTATGGGAGTAGCGGGACTACCGCACAAGAAGATTATATTGTCTACTGGTGCAGACAGAAGGATCATTGCATATGATGTGTTGGCTGGGAGATCTGAGTTCAAGAATCAGATAGAAAGTAAATGCATGAGCATTCTACCAAATCCTGCAGACTTCAATCTGTACATGGTGCAAACAGGGCAAGTGAATGAACTTCTAGCATAAATACTGGACTAAGAGATATTTTCTAGATTCTTATTCTGTGTTAAAACTCTTCTTGCAACAGTTCTTTTGCTATTTAAAATTTTGAAAGAATTTTATCTCAATCGTTGATCTTCACTGTATCTTAGCCCTTTACATGTACGAATATTGCTAATTCGATTTTTAAGAGACTGAATAATTGCCGAATATGTGTGTGTATGTCACAACTCAGGACCTCACACATAATGACTAGCGGAAGATATTATTTCAGATCCTTGGTCTTATATAAGTATGCAAAATCTAAGCAAATAATTGATATGGAACTAAACATATGCCCGCACAGGTCCGAACATACTCTGCCCTTTTAAGCCTTAGCATCCTTGCCTGGCTAAGGGTTCAAATGTATTCAAATCCAATCATACTATGATCAGCTTATGGTTAACTCAAATATACCTGTGCTACAGTGTCCCCTAGTACATATAGGTTATAGGCCGGGTCTACTCTGATACTATTTGTCACAATATAGGACCTCACCTAAAATGACTAGCCAGAAAGTAGTATTTGAGTTTCTTTGTTCTGTACAAGTATCCAAGATTTATTCAGCAAATAACCGATATGGGACTAAACTCACGTTTGCATGGGTCCTCTGTGTGTGTGCATGCTGATTCAGTCAGCTCATAGGAACTGCATGTTTAACATCTTATCTCATGTGAACTTTTGGACTCCAACCTTGAAGTGTTCCTTTGGAAAAAAAAAGAACGAAAAAAATCCTGCATCATTATCATTCCATCTTAACAAGGAGCACTTGTGTGGGAGTTGTTTTAACTTGATGTGGACTTTGAGATGACCAAATTGAGATATGATAACCTGCACCATGACAACCTTGAAACCATTTTATCAAACTTCCATAAGGACTACATATATCTTGATTATTCATTAGCAACAACAGTCGCACTAGAATAACATTACTGAAAATAAAGGAGAAAAACTGTTTATTTGATTAATATTCGACAGTTCAATTGCTGGCCTGGATCACTGTTAAGAATTTCTTTTTCTTTTGTTTCTCTTAATATTGATTTTGATGAAATTGTAAGAAGGCAGCAGAATATGAATTTCATGCCAAAAAAAAAAATCTTAAGAGCTAATTTACTAAAGATTTTCTTGCAACATGGGAGGTCCTTATGTTGAGATTCCAATGCTTGTCAAAAATTGTTATTACTAGGCGTAATGCAAGCAGCTGGTAAACATATCTAGAACTACCGTGTAGCTAAAGGGTTGGTTATAGGCTTAAGTTACCATGCAGAATAGAAACTTTGGCAGACATTAATTTAAGGGCTGAGAAAAAGCCAAGTTTATTTTGGAAATCTTTCAAAAGCCTGGTGGATGAAGTGAAGAGATGCTTTGATATTCTATTATTGTTATGTGCCTTCAAGTCAAACTAAAGGTAAAATTCTGTAAGATTAGTAGGCCCTGTTTTATAGAATGTTGTGCAATGAAGATTCCAAGCAGATGAGAAGAATGGCAGAAATGAGAAAGCTGCACGTATGCACAATGCCAGGATGTGTCATGCATGGTGTATTGCCATATGTTATGGCACACAAATATAATATATGGTGATATGAATAAAATATTGTGGCTTAGGCTGCTCTCATTTGAATCACAAGTTGATCGTCTTAGGTCTAGGGCATCAAATTTTCATTCCCTCCCTTTAAGCAACTTATGTTGGTTTTCCAATGCTTAGTTCAGATGTCTTTCGGTAAAGTAAGATTTGAACAATTCATTATCAAGATATCTACTGACAATCTTGGCACACAAGTTTAGTCTGAGTAGCAGTACTATTGTTAGGTTAAGATTGTTGTCATCTTATGTCGTATTCATCTTTCATGTATAATATGTTGATACAAGCAAATTGCTACACTCTGCGTATATTAATATCTTAGAGCAAATATATGATTTATAATAACAATTTCAAAATCAGGACTTCTTTCCCTAAAAAATGTTCTTTTAAGCTTATGTGGTTGTAGTTATACTAATTAGGCTGTTGACTACATAATGCAATACATTGTGCATGTTTATTAGCGATCAACTTGCATGTTTTGGATAATTTACATTGTAATATTCCTTTAAATGACTTAGAAACTTTATCAAATTTCAGAACATGTGGTGGGGAAGGAAGGAAGAAAGGTAGGTAGATAGATAGATAGATAGAAGGAAAACCATATAGACTGTGATGCTTATGATGCTTTGCTTCTCTCTCTTTTCTTTTTAATTTGTTATATTTAAATACATACATATGAACGTGCCAGTTCCTTTGAGCATGCTACCTTAGTTTGTTGAAGTCCAAGCAGAGTTAAGCTATTGGAAACTACATGGAGCTTGCAGCTCTTGAAACTAGCCTTCTTAAGAAAGACCTACTAAGTAGGCACTTTTGAGGATGCTCCTTTACCTTTTTCTTTTTCAGAAAATGTGGTTGTGTTACTTGTTTATATCTTCTACTAGTATGTTCCCTATTTCTATGAATCATCAGTCATGTTGCCTCATGCTCCTTTTACACCCCCTGTTGTTTTTTTTGCTTATTTTGGCAGCCTTCTTTTTTTTTTTGCAGAGCACCCAGTAAGCAGCTTCGGTTATTTGATGTGCGGCTAAGGCAGACTGAGGTTCATGTTTTGGGTGGAAACAAGAAAGCAGTGAATCCCAATCTGCATTGATTAATCAGGCATGGTCTCCTGATGGTCTATTTTATCATCTGGTTCAGCTGACCCCATGATTCATATCTTTGACATCAGATATGATGGGCGTACCCCTTCTCAATCTGTGCGAGCTCACCAGAAGCGAGTATTCAAAGCTGTATGGCACCAATCGCTGCCACTTCTCACCTCCATATCATCTGACCTGAACATCGGACTACACAAGATAGCCTAAGAGATTTTGTAGCTTGGGTTGTTTACACCACAAAAAAATCATTATTTAGGGTTTAACCTCATTTTGTTCTTTCATCAAGCGATGCTGTGGCCTTGGGCACTTTAAATTTTGAAAAAGTATGTTGATCAAGAGATGAGCACATTGATTAGGGTTCGAGGTTGTATTCATTTCAAATGGTTTCAGTATAATTGTAGATAATACGATCTATGCTACTGAAGGGGCAAGATATAAATTACTAAATCATTGAAGCTACCTTTTGATGTTATAGGTTTAAGCTGAGCTAATACAAGGGTTCAAATGTTACATCTAGATGCATGTTTTTCTTCAGTCTGCATCTTGCTAGCATGCATATTGTGCTTTCCTGGTGTATGAAGAAATATATCTATGCTTTGTGCGAGCAGGGTCTAGGTGAACTCAAATCAGGCCTAAAAAATAAACTACAAACAGGTTAGCAGTTTCTGAATGTGTTTTATGCTGATGATGATGCAAATATCCTTAGGAGTGCATCTGTTGTAACCTGAATGCGAGAAAAACCTCCTTTCTGGCTTATAGCCTTTTACCGGGCATGATGTAACGAACAACAGTTGCCAAATTTTTGTTGCACCATGGTTAGCTTGTTTCAGAAATGAGGGCATAGCTAGATAGACTCCAAGGAGTCTCTAAGCAAGATAACACATTAGATGAAAATCTAATAGCTGTGTCCAATGTGTGGTTAAGATATTTTCTAGCAGAGAGGGTTAGCGCCCTCAGAATGTGCCCGTGTTCACCTCTAGGTGAGGGTATATAGACCACTGCCAGGGAATGCAAGTTTAATTTGTGATTATTGAGGTGGGTTCGGTTGATGAGATTTGTTTCACTTGCCTTGATGGATCTAGGTATAGTGTTTGGGTTTTAGGTCCAGGGGGCCCTCAGTGAAGAGGGCAAAGGGTGTTGTACCCTACCTCTTTTCCATACGTCTAGATCGAATTGGAAAAAAAGATGTAATAATTCAGAAGAAATCTGAGGAGAGATATGAATCCAAAGTAAATTTCATCTCTCGGAGCAAAGTATGATCAAGTTTTAGTTCCCATCTACCTAGAATTAAACAAAATATAAAAGAAATTTTGGAAAAGGAGAGAGAGAGAGTATTGAATTTTCTCGATGGTTTGATTGGCTTGCCTCTTGGATCGGATAAGTTAGACGGCACTTTCTATTTTAGCACTCCTTGATGTACCTTTTGCTCTTGGATCTTCTAGATCTAGGCTTTCGGAATTTTAGAAGAGTGGTGTGGCGGTTAAATCGACAAACTAATGGGCTAGATTTAAAATTTAGTTGTTTTAATGTTTAAATTGGCGATAGTTGCGCACGCACGCGTGAAGGAAGGGTGGTGACGTAGACGCCATTTCACCATTTCTCCCTAGTTTCACCTTTTCTCGAGTTTCTCCTAATTTCCTAAGATAGGATTAGAATGAATGAACAAATTGAAAGTCCTCTAAGGCTCTCTCTTAATGGATATTAAAAGGGAGAGACATGTTAATCAAGGGTTAGATCTAGAGAACATGTAGGTTTTTAAGATGTAATTGTTAGATGCCTAGCGGCAGTATGTGCTTAAAGGAATAAGCTTCGCTTAGATCAAGCCAATGAAGGGCTAATATTAGGCCTGAACTAGCACAACTTGATCCAAATCTAAATTTTATTAGTCCACATATTCTTGATGGATTAGTCACGTTTGTTCTCTCAAAATTGGATGATTTTAGGAGGTGAAACATGATGAGTTACTTTTTTTCTTTTTGAACCCAGCTACATTAAGCCCCAGTATAAATGCAACCATTGGCATCAGGCAAAATAAGTCATGAAAACGATGTGGAATCTCAGTAGCAAACTCCAAAACCACACTACCAGTGTGCTTAGTCATAAAGATGCTATCCAATCAGCCGTATTGTTCCCTCCTTGTAGATGTGCCTGATTGGGAAGTAGAAACATCGTGCAATGAGTCTTTGAGCATCAGCTAGCAAGGGAAGCTAATTTTCAGAGGCTCAAACTTAGTAAATAGCTATGAGATTACCATCCTAGAGTCTCCCTCTGGTAGCTAGTTATGAGATCACCATCTTAGAGTCTCCCTCTAAGACGACTTTGTTAGCTTAGAATTTAGAAACAATATACACCAAATCCTCCTATGCCACCCTTAGCTCAGTCTGAGGCACCATCGAGTCAAAGAGAGAGAACCCACTAGCAGCAACAAGATGTGATATCCGATCCTAGATAACAAAATTGGCTTCTACATACATCTTCTATCTTTCACATTACCATTGAAGTTGATTTTCAGGAAGCTGGGAGATAGGGTTTCCCACGAGATATTTACCAGCTGAGATGCAAAGACCATAGTGGTGGAACCTAGATTTCTCCATCTATCAAAGACCTCTTTGAATTCTTGATCTTCATGAAGTAGTGGCAAAAACCATGACTCTCATCACAACCCGATTGGGCTGTTGTTGGTACTATGAAATATCCTTTGTTTTGGTGGCCCAAATGTAATTAATGGTATAGAAAAGGCAAATAGCCAACCCTACCGCAATGCCCAACTTGGCTTCCTACCCCATGAAGTGGATGAAGTTTTCCCTGTTCCAGCATTGATTACGCAAAAGCCAACTGAACGAACGCTTGATCCCAAGTGAGAGAGGCTCTTGGGCACTGAAAGATGACATGATCAACCGTCTCCTCCACGTCCACGCACTGACCATAGTATGGGGAAACAACAATGCTACGATGATGCAAAAGCTTTTGTAGGGTAACCAGTTCCAAGCCAGCTTTCAGATAAACTCTAGGTTGATCCACAGTCTCCACAGTGACCCTCTGAGCAGGAGATACAACTTACTGGCCTTCACTTTCCGAGAGTTGAACCCATCCCACATTAATCTATTAGGATAATCATTCAAGGGAATCACCATGGAGAGGACTCGTGAGTTGCACTCGCCAACAAAACATGCCTAGATGCACCCTTGATGCACTCTCAATCCCGCATTTTAGCTCTATCTAAGAATAAGTCGTGGACCACCATATTCTCCAAGGCCTTGTAATTGATGGGAGTGGCTGACAAGCAAGGAGAACAGTAAAAATCTAAGGGTCATTGAGTACATTGATAGATCTCCCATCACCAATCAGCGATCTAAACTTGAAAGAAAGCTTGGGAGCAATCGCGCACAAGGCTCTCTAGATGAAAGAGCAAGATCTACAAGGCCGGATCTATCCCTCAACTCCATATTTCACCTGCATCAAGGACATACAAATTCTGAAAGTTGGTCATAGGGATAGTATTTTAGCTGACCTACTGGATATCCAATCCAATCTAAATGGTGTGGGCTTTACCCAATCTGATTAGAATCCAGGATGGGTATGGGTTCTAAAAAAATATTCGAAGCATATTCAGATCCAATGCAGATAATAGTATGCCCTGTTCTGAATCTAGCCTAATATAACCTTAATATATATATCTATCTTTCAAAATTAGTATTATTTTATAATATTTACATGTATTTGACTTGATCCAATCCGACCCCACCCCTCTTATCTATTAGATGTGTGCTCTAGGAGTCAATTGTTGGCTGACACAAATTATAAATTTTAGGATACAAAATTTATACTTATAAATTTATTTATTAATAAATGGATAATTTTATTCCAATCATGTTTTATGTGTCCATGATTCATTGAAGGGATTAACAGATGATAATATATATTCTTAAGATATTGAGAATTTGGGACATATATTATTGATGGTTAATTCCTAAAAGCTTCCGGTCAAGGGATCATCACGGAGGATAGTGATCGATCCAGTTAGATCGGTGCACGGATCGCTTCTCTTTCGGATAGATGAGTCTCGAGTCTGCAGTATGGAGATACTGGGATAAGAGTGCAGGTGGTTGTTAGAGAACAACTTGCATTGAACATGACCAACATGAAAATCACTTGGATGTCTACTCACTCATCAGTGATTTACCTGATGCTACAATGGTGTGAGTGATTTTTTGACCTACGGTGCCTCAGCTGTTCGCAGTGAGACTATTATAGTTTAACTGCACATAAACTTGGATCCTTAGCCATTTGAGTCCTTACGGTGTATGTTGGCTACAGTTGGTTCAGGTTCACTATTAGGAGTAGGATGCACTTAGATGGGTCTATCAATCTTAGTAAAAAAGAGTAGTCCTATGCGATTCATGAGACTGAGTTCAAAAAGATTTTGGCCAAAGTAAGTGTGAATACTGAAAATGAGTTTTCATGGGATTCACGAATGAACTCGAGTTGAGCCAATCATATATATGACTGACGTTGAAGTTTGATGAGTTTTCATGACCTTCATCTAGTTGGGACTCACGATAGAAAGACTGATCACATGGTAATTGCATCTAGAGGTTCAATACTTCTATTTTGTTATATTGCCACTATATACTGCTAGGTATCATTAGTAGATTATGAGATTCGTCGAGCATCATCTTGATGATCGATGATCTTTGATGGGTAGAGTTGGAATCATTCTAACCCATTGAATTTTTTTAATGATATTGTAATAGGGATCACAGTATATCTCACTATCATATAGAATAGAATCTATAGGATCACACACAATAGAGATTTTTGATGGATCAGATGTTTGATTAGTGATTATGAATCGCTATTGGGTCTAATCATCAATTTGATTGATGATTGATCTAATACAAAAGTTATAATAAATAATTCACTAAGAGTTAGTGAGTTGTAGGAGGATTAATTAGCAATTGAATTGCTAATTAGCTCAATCTGATTGAATAATAGGATTAAGATCAAATCTAATTGAATTAGATTCGATTTGATTTGATTAGATCAAGTCTAATTGAGTTATGAGATAACCCAATTGTAAGGAAGACCAATTCTTGATTTGATTGGGACTTGGGTCCAACTAATTTTTAATTAGATTAGGATCTTATTGAGAAAATTGGATTCTTAATTGGATTAGGATTAGACTTCTCCTTGGATGCAACCAAATTAGATTTGGTTAGGATTTTAATGAAGCACCTTGAGAGTCCCATTGGACTGGGACTCTCTCTCCCTAGCACCCCATATTGCTGCGACCCACGTATCCACTTGCACCATCAAAGCCATGCGAAAACTCTTCACACAAATTTTGATTTTGCATGAAGAAAGTCATGCCAAACCCCTTCTCATCGCCCTCATGGATAAAGATAGGTTGTTTGAATTCAATCCTTATCTCGATGGAGTTTGATCTCATCTAAACTCTCTTAGATGCCAAGATTAAAAGGGCTATTTTTGGGCATGTGAGAAGCATGGCATCTGATTTTCTACAATAAAATTAGATGAGAGGGGCGTGGAATACTTCTCTTGGCCATGAGAGTTCTTAGGGAGTTCCTCTTTGGGCGTTGGGTTTGGGAAGAGAGAAAAGAAAAAGATAAAGAATTTCTCCCATCTTTTTCTTCCAACTCTTCTTCCTCCTCATTCTTTTCATCTTCAAGAGGGTCTGAGACATTCGAAGAAGATCTTCAATTAACCATTAGGAAGTGATCTTTGCATGGGAGCTAGCACCTCAAAGAGATTAAGGAGCCTCTGATCAGATCAAGGCCTTGTGTAGATACTTGTAGAGGCTGGACATTTATGCGGCTCAAGGAACCAAACATCCATGATCATCGATTGCGGTGTAGATCGACCCGCGCAAAGGTATGGAGATTAGATCTCCTCTTGACAGATTGATCTTAGATCAGATTTCAGATGTATGATTATGTTTTTATCATTGATCCGTTTGTAGGTGGTTTAGCAGATTTGATCTAATGCATATTTAGATTAAAATATTTTAATCTAGATTTACTTTAGCTACTTAATTCAAAATATTTAAAATTATATGCATAGAACCATCTAATTTAACCGTAGTATCAGAGCTACAGTTATGATATGAACATGAATGCATGCTATCTGAAATCTAATTTGTAAAAATCAGTGAAGGAACCAGATCTAGGATTCAGGGTTAGATCTTAAAAT
>KE508102.1:46774-70877 GCA_000441515.1 Elaeis oleifera | reverse complement strand
TTTTATCATTAAGCATATTTAACATAAATTTAACCTTTTAAATTTAAATTCTCACATTCAAATATATTTTTAATTAACTAATCATTCTTTTTTAATATTTTCTCTCTCTTACTTTTGCAAACAAAGCCATCTTAGAAGTGTAAGCATCAATAGCAATCAAACATTGTATTCATTCAAATAGATATTAAAACTTCAAAAATTCTTCTTTTATTATTTTTAAGGATGTCTATATGAGATGTTTACAATAACAAACATCAAAAGTCTAAAATATATAGCATGTATGTTTATAATGCAAGTCCTAGCATCCTAAGGGTGAGGTCGGAAGCTCTAAGAGTATGGTCCAGGTTGAGAAGGTGATGGTGAGCATTGTTTAACTTTCTGTCCAACACACGAGTTGACTCCTCTTATTTCAAGAGTCGACTCCTTAATACAGAAATAGTTTAAAGGAGTTTCAGAAATTGGAACTTAGCTCAAATTGATTGGTAACTGGTTTCAATCAAATTCAGGATCATGAGAGATATTCAAATTGAATTAGAGGATCAAAATTAGTTAATTGAGGGTTTAATAAATAATCTCAAGGGGATCAAAAATAAAATCTAGATAATAGCTCTATATGTTTGGTTCAACTATGAAATTTCAAAACCTTAGAAGTAAACCTAAGATGCTATGCAAATCATCACATTAAGCACTTGATCTTTTATGACTAGAATTTCTTATCTTCAAGTACTTAATTCATGTGATTTTTAGAAAATTTTAATAATTAAGCATTTTATGGGGAATATCAAAATTTAGTTCAATTTATCATTTTACAATCAAATAGATCCATGTATGATCATGTTTCTTTAATTTAAGTTTCAAGGAATGAAGTGATATGATAAAGCTAAAAGATCATGCTGAAGTTTAAAAAGAATTTAAGCTCATGTGAATTAAATATTATCCATGGAAGAGAGCATGTTGATTTTGAGTTTAGTATAAAATCAATAAATTCAAACATTCAAATTATAAGCAATAATAGATCATCAAAATCAATCACTTATTCTAAACAAATTCAGAAATATTGATGGTATGGTGTAGAAAAAAGTTTAGCTTTTACCAAATACCATCATCCATCCATCCAAAGCAACCATTTTCAAGAATTGATTCTTTTCATGCCCTTGAATGCTTGACATTCTTGCAAAAATCATTTACTAATCTTTGGTACCCAAGTCATCTTGAGTCCATAGGGGTTAGAGCATACGGTTCCTTTTGGAATCTAAATTTATTTAATTAATATATGGTTAATTCTTTTAGTATTACATTCTAAAATTTTGTGACCAACTTTGTTGCAATTAAAGCATTTAATGGAATGAATTTCAGTTGAAGCTTTGATGAACCTATTCTTCACAAATTTCTATTTTTTTAATGAATTATAACCAATTTCTACTTTATTGAAAATAGCCTTTTGATTGTTTAATATTGTTTGAAGCTTTTGAGATCCATAAGTGAACTTTTCAAGCATAAGCTTCAAATTTTCAATCTCTTTTTTTAATTTAGCATTTTCTTTCAAAAGAGATTTTTTAGATCTTAGGAGTTTTCTTTTTCTTCAATGTAAAATTTTGATTTTTTTGATTTTCTCTTTCAACTTAATATTTTCTTCAAGCAAAGATTTTTTAGATTTAAAAAATACATCATTTCTTTAGCTAAAGAATTCATTTCTTTCAAAAGATCTTCTTTTTCACTCAAAAGATTATTCCTTTCATCAACTAAAAGAAGATTTGATCTTTTAAGCTCTTTATTTTTCAGCCTTAAATTTTTGAATTCATCTATTAAGTCATTGAAGGCTTCATATAGTTCATCAAATATAAATTCGAAGAATCATCCAAGATTATTTCATCGTCATTGGCCATGAGGCAAAGATTTGCGACTCCATCTTCCATTGCTTCTTCATCGGAGCTGGAAGTGTCGCTAGCTTCCTAAATACCCATCATTGCTATCTTTTTGCTCTTTTTGAGGTTTTTTTTGAGTAGGAGACAATCCGGTTTATAGTATCTTCTTTTGTTATATTTATAACATATGACACTTCCTTCCTTTCTTCTCCATCTTTCTTTTTCCTTAAGCTTTTCTTGGAGAGGAACTTCTTAAATTTTCTTGTCAACAGCTCCATGTCCTCATCTTCTTCACCTTCAACCTTCGACTCATCACTTTCTTCACATTTGGCAGTTGACTTGAAGGCGATGGTTTTCTTCTTTGGCTCTTCTTCTTCTTCTTCTTCTTGATGCATATTCAATTCATGAGTCATGAGTGAATCAATTAGCTCTTTCAAGGACAGCTTGCTAAGGTCTTTAGCCTCTTGTATGATTGTTATTTTGGCTTTCCAAGTCTTTGGCAAACTTCTCAAGACCTTGTAAACAAGTTCATGGTTAGTATATATTTTGCCAAGACTATTTAAAGCATTAATAATATCTGTAAATCTTGAAAATATATCAGAAATAGACTCATATGGTTTCATTTTGAATATTTCATATTTGTGAATAAGTAAATTAATTTTAGATTCCTTAACTTAGCTTGTTCCCTCATGAGTTACTTCTAATTTATCCCAAATCTGTTTAGCCGATGTGCAAGTTAATAGTCTATTAAATTCATACATATCTAATAAATAATAAAGTACATTGATGGCTTTAACATTTAATTGAGCCATCTTTTATCATTTACATCCTAATCTTTTTAGACTTGGGAAGGAGCACTCCATTTATATTAATAGTGGGTGTGTGAGATTCTCTAGCTATGATTTCCCCCATATCATAATCTAGAGCTTATATAAAAATTCTCATTTTGTTTCCAAAAGAATAGTTTGTTCCATCAAAAAATGGTGGCCTAGATGTGGATTGTCCTTCGACAAATAAAAGACCACTTGGGATTGCCATGATCTTTGGCTCTAAGACTATTAGGTCAACAACTAATAACAGAGCACCTGCTCTAATATCACTTATTGCCCAGAGATAGCAACCCAAGAGAGGGGATGAATTGGGTTCTTATAAAATTTTAACCAAATTAAGCTCTAAGGCAATTATGTGCTTCTAGTTAAACCAATTTAAATAGATGTGATGTGTATGATTCAAGTAGCAGCGGATTCAAGATATATGTATGATGCTTTGCAAGGATTTAAAGCTAAGGTAAACAAGTAAAGCAAAAAGTAAAGTCACAACACAAACACATAAAAGTTTATAGCAGTTTGGTGCAACCTACACGTACGTCCACTCCCCAGGCTTTCTTGAAAATTTCACTATAACCTCCCTGATTATAGTGTATTTATTTTTTAGACTCACAAACAAATTCAGTTGATTTTCAAGATCACCAACCAAATATTACATCGATAGTTTTTGGGCTTACTATCAAGCCAATTGATTTTTCAGGCTCACCAACCAAAACCTACAATGTCCAATTCCAGACTTGGACGAACTTTAATCTTAAGTTTCTTTCTTTCAAAGAAACTTGTAAAGAAATCAAATACAAAAAAATATTAATACAAAAAAAAAAAGTTGAAGTCTTTATACACGAAGAAGAGGTTGAATGATTGGCTCTTTTAAAGCTTGAATACTCTTCTTTGAAGTTTGAGAGGTTGATGAAAATGATGGTGAAGAATGCTCTTAAAAGCCCCTTTAAATCAGTGCTCAATTCCTCTCTTTTTTTTTCTTTTGGATATTCAATAGACCTCACCAATTTGAAGATTTTTCTTAGTAAATTTTTTTTTTCAATTGAATGTTAAGCTTTTTATAATTTTGAAAGTGGCAGGAGAAGGAGTTTTGACCATTAAAAGGCTTGGACTAACCATTGGAGTGAAAAAATAGCCATAAGAGAAGTGCAAAAAACTAACCGTTAGTGTCACGAGTCGACTCGAATTTTTTTGGAGTCGACTCCATTTGGTCATGAGTCGACTCGAGTTCCTAATGAGTCGGCTCGGCCATAGGAACTGAAAAAATAGGCTTCTGTCTTCTAAGACCAAATTGGCTTGGATCTTCTTCAAGTCGTCTTGTTTGCGTGCTAGTCTTCTTCCAATGTGCTAGAGTCGACTCTTCTTCACCAGGAGTTGGCTTATTAAGTCTAAAACTTAATTTTTCTTTTAAACACCTTGACTTAGTTAATCTTGAAGAGATTTTTTCTATGGAATATTTTTCAATTTGATTATCTGGAAAAACTTACATACATTCTTAAAACATATGATTAGTATCATTTATACTCAACATTTTAAAATCATCAAAGTCAATCTTAGGGTCAACAATATTAATTTAAGAAAGTATTTTTTTACATCCATTTAAAGGTTTAAAATCTATGAAATATGCAAATGCTAAAAGCAATCTAATAGTTTCAAGTTTAGTAATTGGACCAAAGATTTTATCAAAATCAATTTATTTCTCTTGATTGTAATCATGAGGTACCAATCCAGTCTTATTTTTATTATATTATCTTTTCATCTAATTTATCTTTAAAAATTATTTATTCTAATTATAGGATGGCTTTTAGGTTTTCTATTAAGTTCCATACATTATTCCTTTTAAATTGATTAAGTTGGCCATAATCCAATTTGCATCTTTTTCAGTTTCAAGTATTGTTTTAGGTTCAATATGATAGATAAATATAAAATGATTTAATGTATCTTTAATTGAAGCTCTATTTCTAATATCTTGAGATGGATCACCTATGATAAGTTTTTTACATGATTATGAGCATACCTCTATTCTTTCGGCAAGTTACATGTATTATCTCTCCCATCTCAACAATATTATCTTCTTCATCATTTTTCTTATCTTCTTCTTCCACTTGCAAAGGAGGATTTTTCAAGGTTATTTCTTTCATTTCCTTCTCAAGAGAACTTGCATCTTCATATATATCTATTTTCTTGATTTAAAGGTGTTAGTTCATCAAAATAATATGAATAGATTCTTCTACAACTAATATTCTTCTATTAAATATTCTATATATTTTACTAGATGATGAATATTTAGGAAAATACATTCCTCAGATTTTGCATCAAACCTACCTAATCTATCACTACCATTAATCAAATATAGCAATGGCAACCAAAACTTTAAGTAAAAAATGTTTGATTCTTTCCTTTATAAAGCTCATATGGATTTTTTTTAAAATGATCTAATTAATGCTTGATTTAGCACATGGTATGTAGTGTGAATAGCTTCTATCTAAAATATTTTAGTAAGTTGCTTTCACAAAGCATGGTCCGTGCCATCTTTACAAAGTCTTACTCCTTTCTACCATCCTATTTTGCTGAAGCATCCTAGGGACTGAAAAGTTGTGATCAATTCATTTTTAGAGCAAAAATTTTTTAAATCATGATTTTTAAATTTTGTACCATGATCATTTTTAATTTTTAAATATTATAATCTTTTTTACTTATTATTTTTTAAAAAAATTATAAATAATTTAAAAGCTTCATCCTTGTGAGCAAGAATAAATTGTATATAACAAGAAAAATCATCAGTTATAACAAAATCAAAATGTTTATCATCAAGACTAATAGTCTTGATAGATCCAAATAAATTCATGTGCAAAAGTTTCAATGGACTAGTATTTGAAACCATATTTTTAGATTTGAATGAAAATCTAATTTATTCCCTAACTGACATGCATTACAAACTTTATTCTTTTCAAAATTAATTCTAGGTAAACCTCTAACCAAATCTTTTTTGATTAATATAGCAATAGAATTCATACTTGTATGTCCTAGTTTAAAATACCAAACCAACTAGTTTCACTGATTTTAGTATTCATAGCAACCAAATACTCAATACTATCCTTGGTAAGATCATCAAGACTTACCAAGTAAATATTTTCATGTCTCTTTCCTATGAACTTAATTCCATTGTCATTGGAACTAGTGACAATGTAATAAGATTATTTAAATAGAACATTAAAACCTCTATGACTAATACTAAGAAGGTTATACATTAAGCCATTACAAGCAATACATTCTTAATAAAAGTGATAGGAGTGATCCTAATATTATCGAGATCAATTATTTTATCTTTACCATTATCTTCAAATATAACAACTTCACCATCTTTTGCCTTAAGAGAGATAAACTGAGATTTATCTTTGATCATGTACCTTAAACATTCGTTGTTAAGATATCACTTTTGGTGCGGACACCAGAGCCATCAGAAGTCAACGACATAATATTGATTCGATTTGGATCGAAGAAGTCCCATTAGATTAATTCTACTTCAGTTATTTATTTTCAGTCAATAAGTTTTTAATGCATTTAGCTTTGGGTTCATAGGGTCATATTTGGGTTTGTCCATATCACCTTTGGAGCCACCACTCTCCACATGTTCAGGGAAGAAATATGCATGCCAGCAAGTGCCGTGCCTAAAGATTCTCATGCCAAGTTGTGCCAAGCATCAAGCGTCCACATGGAGTTCTATTTCTTCTCGAAAATTCCTTAAGAGTTCTTGGCTATTTACTTATTTTGTTGAAGGCTGATTTCTTTCTCATAGTAGATTATTTATTTGAAAATCAAACATAATGTTTACTTTTTATGGAGGATTGATTTTTTCTTGTAAAAGATAAGAGATTCTTAAAGAATAGGATTCCTAGAGTCCTAAATAAATCTTTATATCTTTCATGAAGAGGGCAATGAATGATTTTACAAACTCCATAAATACTTGTGTCAATTGCTCCGAGAGGGAGAGGGTGTGAGATCCAAAAGAAATCATCCCAGAAGGAGAGGGTGTGAGGCCCACTTTCTATCTTATCTCTTTAACCTTCATCTACTTAAGATCCAGTATTCCTACGACCCTGATTCAACTCCACCATCTACCCACGCAAGCCTATCCCACCAAGAGAGATCTGTCTCCTTCAGAATTTTCATCTATCGTTCTGAGAGAAAAGAGTGATTTTTATTCTACAGATCATATGCTGTCAAGGATCTTTATTCCTTCTCAGTTGATCTTTGATTTTATTTTTTCTATTTTCGATCTGATATTGGTAAAGACCTAGTTCTTTATCGATGGATCTGTTTGGTTAAAAGATTAAGAGCCCTAATTAGGGTAGTTTCTTAACTACCACGATCTGAATTCTTATCATCTTCTTAGATTTTTCTCACAGATTTAATATTTTACTCTTTCTCATTCCATTCATATCTCTTTTTTTGTATTTACTCGTGAGTATGTTTAATTTTGCTATCTGTTTATGACTTTTCTATTGCTAGTTGTTTACTGATCTCTAGAATAGTATTTGTTTGTATCATTTAGATTGATCTCACTTTAATCTCGTATCAATCAATCACGTCTCCTGAGTAGAGTATAGGCAACTATACTGTCTATCCTGAGGATAATGAGGCCCTAACCGGACGTGATTTGTTGTTGATGAATAGAAGGAAGCTTGATCATTAGGATTGATTTTTTTTTCTCTCTTCTTTAGGATTGTCCCGCATCAACTTTCTTGTTGACCTATGGAATGCTAAGCACACCTATAAAGGGATCATTAAGTCTTTTAGGTATCCAAGCTAACCTGGATCTTTTGAGGTTAGCTTGAATGGTTCCTTTAAATCCATATTTGCTTAATCCTTTCCTGATTTAACATTCTTAGAGTTATTCAAACAATACATAATAGCTTTAGATCATATTTATTACATTTAAAATAAGTAATTGAATGATTTTTAGGTGCAGATTTTATAAAAACATATTTTAGAAATATTTGGTTACTTAATGTATTATATCCTAATCCAGCTTTATCCAAAATTATTTTTATTTTCTAAAAGTATTTGGAGATTTTAAGAACTTAAAGTAAATTTATCTACAATAGGCTTTAATTTATCAACTTTCTTTGACAAAACACTATTCTTTTTAGTTAAGTCAGGTTATTCTTCCAAACATTTTTCTTTTTTCTTTTGAAAATTTTCTTTATCTTTACTCAAGGATAGATTGAGTTTTCTAAGTTCCTCATTTTAAAAGAATTTTTTTAAAATCAATAAGTAGCTCATTAAAGGCATCATATAATTCTTCAAAAGTAAATTCATTTGAACTATTTTCAATTACCTCATCCTCAAACGTCATGAGGTAGAGGTCGGCTTTTTCTTCTTTTATTTCTTTCTCTTTCTTGGAGGTGGAGTCTGTTAGAAATAGGCTGATCGCATGCATAGATCTATATAGTTACAGTAACCACAATGGAAGTAGATTTTTAAAATTTTAATCTAATCTAAGCATATTGATTCTAAATCTTAGGATCGTCTAATATATATAAATAAATTTATAAATATAGATCTAAAATCAGAACAATAAGAAGAAGGTATACCTGATCATTTTTTTCTCCTTCATCGGTTCGGATCCTGCGGATGTCTGGGGTTACTGTCGTAGCCATGCAAGTGCTCGGCCTCTGCTGGTATCTATACAGAGATATTTCGATTAGAACTCTAAAATCTTCGAGGTGCTAGCTTCTTTGCAAGCTTCGTTCTTCAGCTTGAATTAGGCCACTTTACTTGATATCACTTGAAGCAGCCCTGTATAAGATCTCGAGGATTGATCTTAACCACCAAGAAAAATCAAAAAAAAAATTAATTTTTTTTCTCTCTCTTTAGGCTCTCTTTCAAATTTGATCTGGAGTGGAATGGGGGCATAGAAGGGAGAGGAAAGAAGGTGTTGGTGTGGATGAAGAAGGGCCAACAAGAAATATAGTGCACACAAAAAAACACCGTTCCTTCCTCATGCCAAAAGCCCACTCCCTAAATAATTTTGTCACACAAAATATGCTGATTTCCCATGCAAAAGTAGATAGGTATCAGTTAGATTAGTTGGACTTTATCTCTTATTTATATAAGAGTCCTAACTAATCAAGAAACTATGTAACAACCTCTCTACACCCCTTTTACGTGCGTGCCAAGAAAAACAATAAGAATAATCACCGCTCCATCCTCTTTCTAGTTGGCCACTCATAGAGAGAAGCCCAAAGAACCTGGGCTTTAAGGGTTAGGATTAATTAAATTCAAACTGAATTCCAATCGGATCCAAATTGAGTCTGAATCGAATCAAATTTGAAAGGCCATCAAACCTGATCCAATCATGCTTGAAATCTAAATCTGATTTGGATAACTAAACCCAATTAGCATTAAATTAAATCAAGCTCAATTAAATTAAATTTGATTGAAATTAATTAAAAGTTAATCCATAATTTAATCAGTCCTAATTAATCATAATATTTATAATTAAATCTCTATGCTAATAATTAGCAGTTACTAAATCTGTAACATTGATAAATTAGCAATTTTCAAATTCAAACCATCAATCAAATTGATAATTCAAATTTGATCCAAGCCATAGATCAGGTTAAACTTCTTTTGTGTGTGACTCAGATTCTATTCTGTTTGATAGTAAGATATACTCCATCACAGTATCATTGAAACTCTTTTCGATGGATCAGAATAATTCTAGTTCATCCCAACAAGGATCATTGATCTGAAATAATCTTAGTGAGTTCTCACAATCCACCAGTGACATCGAACAGTATGCAGTGTGGTAATCTAGCAGAATAAAAATATGAACCTCTAGGTGCAGTTACCATATAATTCAGTCCCTCTATTAGGAGTTCCGATTTGATGGAGATCATGAAAACTCATCAAACCCCTTCATCAGTCATATGCTAGATTGGCTTGACTCGAGTTCACTTGTGAATCTCATGAAAACTCTTTTTAGTATTAACACTTGCTTCGATCGAAGACTTCTTAAACTCAGTCTTGCTAATCACACAGGACTTCTCCTTTCAATCAAAGTCGATAGATTCCATCTAGGTGCATCTTACTCTAACAGCGAACTTGAACCTACTGTAGCCAACATACACAGCAAGAACTCAAATGGTTAGAAATCAAGAAAATATGCAGTCAAACTCAGTAGTTTCACTATGAATAGCCAATAATACCGTAGGTCAAAGGATCATTTATACCATTATTATCGAGAAGATCACTGACGAGTGAGTAGACATCAAAGTGATTTCTCATATTGGTCATAATCAGTGTAAGTTATTCTCTAACAACCACTTGCACTCTCACCTCAATGTCACCATACCATAGACTCGAGACTCATCTATCCATATGAGAGGTGATTCGTGTATCGATCTTAAATAAATTTGTCACTATCTTTCGTGATAATTCTACGGTTAGAAGCATTTAGAAACTAACCACTGATAATGTATGTCTCAAATTCTTAACATCTTGAGAATATACAATATCATCTTTGTTAATTCTAAGATAAATCATGAATACATAAACATGATTGAAATAAAATATTTTTATTAATAATAAAGTTTATAAGTACAAGAATAAGCTCTAAAAATACATAATATATTTGCCAACAATTGGCTTTTAGGGCACACATCTAATAGAGTCTTCATTATTGCTTTAAGTAGCTATCATTGCTTTCTTCCAAAATTTTCTTGAGCTCTTTTTGAGCAGAGGGCAATTAGATTTGAAATGCTCTGGCTTCTTGTATGCATAGCAAATACCTAGCTACTCCCTCTCTTTCTTCTTTTCTTTTCTTTGCTTCCTTCCCCTTTTGCATATCCTTTCTTCTTGGGAAAGAATTTCTTTCTTCTTATAAACTCCTTAATTCTTCAAATAATCATTGCCATTTTATCATCATTTTTTGATTCTTCAGACAAACCATTTTCCAGCTTTTCCATAGCAAATGATTTTAGTGCAATGGTCTTCCTCTTCTTCATTTCTTTTCTACATTCTGGTTAATGCTTAGCTCATGAATCATGCATGAGCCATTGAGTTTTTTTGAAGAAAATTTGTTAAGATCTTTCGCCTCCTGAATAACAATCATCTTGACCTTCTACTTCTTTAGTAATGACCAAAAAGTTTTACACACCAATTCCCTGTTAGTATAGTCTTTACCAAGACTCTTTAAACCATTAATAATATTAGTGATTCTAGTGAACATATCAATGGTACTTTTGCTAGGTTCCATCTTAAATAGTTCATATTTATGTATAAGCATATTTATCTTGGATTCTTTGACTTGATTGGTATCCTCATAGATAACTTCAAGTCGATCCTATATTTTTTAGTAAAAAATAATAAAATATAATTAATTCATTTGCATCAAAAGAATAGTACAAAATGCTCATAGCTTTGGCATTCAATTGAGCTAATCTTTTATATTGTTCATCCCAATCTTTTTCTGATTTAGGAGTAGATTCACCATCAATTATAATTATGGGTGTGTGAGGACCTTTGACTATGACATTTAACATATCATAATCTTATGCATGGATAAAGACTTTCATGTCTGCTTTTCAGTAAGTATAGTTTGTGTCATTAAAAATAGAGACCTATTGGTTGAATGGCCTTCAACTAAGGATGTACCAATTGAGACTACCATTAATCTGTACCAATTGGGACTACCATTAATCTTTAACACTTGATGGTTAGATCAATTGTACTGAGTACCTACTCTGATACTACTTATTTTCAAAATAGTAATCCAAGAGGGATAGTGAATTAAGTTTCTTAAAATTTAAAATATAACTCTAAAATAATTTATATCCAAAATATTTCAGATTGTGTAAGTGAAGTAGTAAGCAGAAAATTAAACTACAGTATAAATAAAAAGAAAGACAAAGCAATCACAATCACAAACACAATAACTTTATAGTGGTTCGATGCTAAACTCAGCATGTATGTCCACTCTCCAAGCAGATCCACTTGAGAATTTCAACTATAACCTCTTCAAGGTTATGGTCCGATTATTTTTCTGGATTCACAATCCAATCCAATTAGTTTTACTAGCTCACCAACCAAACCTTATAAATAATTATTTCTTCTAGGCTCACAAGCAACCTGAATTGATTGTTCCAAAGATGCCAATCAGAATCAAATAATATCCAATTTTTTAGGCTTGGATCAATCCCAAGTTTCTATATCCTAGAAATCTGTTACAAACAAACAATAAAGAATATAGAAAATAGAGTTAAGAATAATAAAACTCCTTTTGGATTTGAAGAAGTTGAGATAATTGAGCTTTCAATGCTGGGACTTCTTTTTGAATGCTTAAGATGTTGAGACAGCCTTTAATGCTTCTTCTCAATGGTAGCTGGCTGAAATTTAACAATACTTTCTCTTTTTTAATCTAGTTGACTGTAAGAAGGACTGAATTTATAATACTCTTAAATTCTTTCATGTTTCTCCATTTTTGGTTCCTTATACTATCTTCTTCAAATATTTACTCAATGGACTCTTCTCCTTTCAAAAGTTTTCAACAAACTCAAAGACTTGGTTCCTTCCATGAATCTTTCATATTTACTAGCTCAAAAAAAATCTTTATTTAATGCTCTAGCCATTGGAAACAAGAGAATAGCCATTAGGATGAGTTTTATCACATTTTAAAAATTTAAAACTAATTGTTATTTTATCAAAATTCACTGAGTTAGCTTAATCAAACTCTGAGTCGGATCACCTTCAACTCTTGGTCGGCTAAGTGAAGCTCTGAAATGGCTTAGCAGTATATATCAAAAATCTAGCGTTCTGTCTTATTCTGCCTATCTGAGATTGGGTGGGCTTACTTGAATGCTATGTCTGCTCACTAATTCTCCAGGTCGGCTCAAAAGATTTGCTGATTTATAAGGCTTTCTATATTCATTTCTTTTGAGACCTAGTCGGCTGTCCTCTTCACTGAGTTGGCTAAGCTCTAGACTTGGTTGACTATATATGTCGATTACTGGATCAGCTTAGAAATTATTTTGACTTATCAAGGCTTCTATCTTCCTATCTACTAACACTGGATCGGCTTAACTTTAGACTGAGTCAGCTCAGCTGCGTGCCAAGCATGCCACTAGGACTTTCAAATGACTTTTTTTGATCCAATTTATTTTTAAGCTAGACTTATCTTCTCAAACATAATTTATACTTAATGAGAGGTGCATCTAGACTAGATTTTTTTTCAATTCTTAAACCTATACTTTCAATCTGAAGGATTTGAGTTTGAAAATTTGAATTTCTTGAGAATATAGCCCATTGAGTAAAGTGATTAACTACATTGAGGAAACCTATAATCGCTCTCCAGCACATCTTCAGTAAACATAATTCATACTCAAATACTACTGACATCATCAAAATCAATTCTAGGGCTAATAATCATTGACAGTCTGGGGACAATCGATACTATTTTAATTCAAAAATAAATCTCTTATCCAGATCTCATTCAACAAGCTCATCTTCTAGAGGTGAATTGGATAGCAATGAAGAAAGACAGATGAATAGCTGATCTATCCCAAAAGTAGCAAAGAACTCCATCCACAAATATGGAGGTCTCAAAATTATCTCTAATCAAATTATGTAGTAGAAAAAATAGTATCAATAATGAATGACCATGAGATCATCCCATTATTATCTGAAGAAATGATAAAGCCTTAAAGAGTCTGAGTTCATCCACATAGGACTAGTCCAAGTGGCAATTAAACCTTTAGTAAGGCATGGCCTTAATACTACTATTCTATTATGCCTTAAGGCTGGCAAACTAGCAAACTAGGAATGCTGGAAACTAGTTTGTATATTAGACTAATTTATTTCAACTATAGCTCAGATACAACCATTAAAATGAATGACAAAAATATTATGAGAGCCTTAGAATTAAATATCAAATTACCCAGTTTCAAGATGTTGTTAGGATCATATCATGTTGCAATCATATATCAGGTCTATTACAAAACAATAAATACTTTAAATCATATAGGTGCAAAAAATAAAGAATTATAGGAAAAATGGCCTATTTTCAAATAAACCCAAATAAGGGCAATGTTTATATCCCGAAAACATTGGTCTAGGATCAATTAGACTTCTTGAAGATCGATTCTTGGAGAGAGCAGTGTCAGCCCCTCAGATGGATAAAAGTATTGTAGAAGCCATTACCACACATCCAGATAGGGATGTGGCAAAAAGATTTCATAAAATAAACTTTCAAGACAACAAAGCAAGATAGGTTCCACCAGCCTACAAGGAGCACCTTATAGGAGCTCATGCTCCTCAATCCCTAGTAGGACACCTATAATGGACCTACAAGGAGTTAAAATACTCAAAATGTACCCAACCACAATACATAGAAAAATGATGAAAAAAAATCTCTACCACTATCACCGACTTATTTTGAAATAACAGAAAATCAAAATCTAGAATTATACACTATCTCAACAAATTTTGAAATAACAAGATAGGTTAAGAAAAGAATTATATTCAGAAGAAAATGGAGAAAAAAATGGTTCTTTGGAATCTTTAGAGAAGCCCAAAGGGAAAAAGACAAGAAGAATATTTTGATTTTATCAAAGAATCCCAAGTCCATATAAATTTCTTTAAGTAGTTTGGGATGTATACACAAAAAAACAAGTAAGGAACTCGTGCACAAAAGAATAAATATGATCACAAATAAAATGCTAGTTTTATGGCAAGATGGAAAAGGTAGGATAATAGAAAACATTCACCCACCTTCGCAAGAAATTAAAATTATGGTAAAAGACACTCAAATTATAGCTTCACCTTTCCAATAAAATGGATCCACAAGAGCCACCAACCAGAAGAGCTATCAAAAACATCATTGAATAAAATAACTTTACTAGTTAAAATTTGAAAATTATAGGAGATCAATTGATCAGAGGAGAAAATTTAGTTCAAAATGCAAAGAAAAAATTGAAAAACAAGAGCAACACCTATGTTTAAACCCCATGAAATTATCCAAAAATATATACTGCAATTAGCAAAAACTGACATAGTAAGATAAATAGATAAAAGACTTGCAAAACTAGAAATCTTATAAGACGTAGTAGTTCACGATACTCCTAAGCAATCTTCAAGAAGAAAATCAATAGCTGTCTTGAGAAAATAGATGAAAGTGCAAGGTTGAGAAGAATTATTATCCTAAGCCAACCTTTCTGATACACTTTCAAAGAAAGGTCCCAATTTAACAAGCATAGTACTCTAAAAATTTTATCTATGAATAGAACATAGATGGGATGACAGGATATCATATCTTGAATCTTCTTCAAGAAATGACCATGATTAGTATAGCATACAAAACGAACAAAATGCATCTGACCATGTAATAGCCCAAGCATTAGTTGTTGGATTTACTAGGCAACTCAAAGGATGGAGGGATCACTATTTGGAGGATTCTGATGGAGAAAGTTTCCTCACTGCAGTGATAAAAGAACTGCAGAAGGGGCAAGCATTAAGGGAGAAGATGGACAAGAAATTTAGGATGCTACAGTAACCTTGATATTTGCTATAGCTAAACACTTCCTAGGAGATCCCTCAAAACTAAGAGATAGCACATCAGAAATCCTTACCAATCTAAGATGTAAAAACTATAAGATTCCAAATGACATAAGGATGTTTCCTTGCAAAAGTGATGATTTGAAGTAAATGTAATTAGGCTTTCTAGAAGGAGAAATTCATTACATGACCTCAATGGTTTTGCTAAGAAATTAGAATAAACTTAGGGAACAAATAATGGAAAAATTCCCTATGACAGACTTACATATGGAGATTTAATTAATATTATTAACAATGAAGGATTGCCTTTATGCAATGACCTCAAACTAAAGCAACAAATAAAAGATAACAAATAACTAGTGAAAAAGAATTAGGGTCTTTCTGTGAAGAATTTGGATACAACCTCTTACAAAAGAGCTCAACACATAAGAAATAAGTAGACAAAAAACTTGTAAGGACTGTATGAAGAAAAGGAAATCTCCAATAAACCCCATAACAAGAAATTTACTGAAGGAAGAGAAAGAATAATACCCAAGAGAGATAGAAAATCCCAATCTGTTCCAAACATGGAAACCAAGGCTTGTAGGAAGTCTGACTTTCGGGATATGCATGCGAAGATTAAAACATGCAAATTTTAACTTTTAAAATCATGAACTCTGCAGAAATTGAAACTAATCTAGATTTAAAACTATTTTAAATCTAACATATATAAAAATTATAGATCTAATCTACATATGTCAAGAAAGTTTACATGCTAAATTAAGATGCTGAAAGTAAAAATCAGATTTAGACCTTTATCTTTGCACGGATAGATCTTCATCATGGTTCGATGGTCCATGATAATCTAATAAGATTTCTGTAGAGTCGCACATGCATTCGACCTCTATAGATATCCATCGAGGCTGATCTGATTAGAAGCATCCGATCTCATCGAGTGCTAGCTTCCTTGTAGAGATCGCTTTCTGAATTATTGAATTGGGTTGATCTTTTAATTCTCTTCTCAAGAGAATCAGTCAGATCAACAGGAGGGTGATGAAATCAAATCACATCTTTTTTTTTACTTTTCTCTTCTTAAGAGAAAATCAAAGATCTATTAAAAAAGACAAAACATCTAATCTCTTTCTTCTTCCAACTTGTCCAACTTTTGGACTAGATCTAAGAAAGATAGAGAAAAATTTGTCCATCTCATGGATCAATAGCAAGAGGCAAAAATCAGATCAAATTTGATTTTAATCATGTTCAACTCTTGAACATGCACAGAGGAGAACCATCCATCTCATGGACTAAAATAATTAGATCAAATCTAGTTTTAATCATGTTCAACTCTTGAATGTGTATGGAGGAGAAGATAATGGAGACATGTCCAACTCTTTGGACAAGGAGAGAAAGAGGGGAGATGTTCAACTCTTGAACATAAGATAAGGGAGAAAGTGAGAGATCTTACCTTCAACAATCAACCTTTGATTGTAAAAAAGAAGATAAACAACCCTCACACGCCAACCCAAGGAGCCACGGCATTATCTCTCCTTTTCCATGCTTGCTGCCTTGGGATGCGCGTCCCAAGGCCGGACGCACGACCCAGGCCGGGACTCGCATCCCAGCCTCCTCCTATAGATTTTTTAGTAGGCGCCCCTTTTATCCCTATTTAAAGGGAGTTAGATAGGATTTTAGTTAGAGTCCAAATCTAAATGAAAGTTGGAGTCCAATTTAGATTGGGTTAAGTCTAATCCCATTAGACTTATGAAATCTAATCCAAGTTAAATTAAAATCAGATCTAATCAAATTAAATTTGATTTAAATTGACTAAAATCCTATCCAAATCAAACATGGCTATAGATTAGGTCAGACCTAATCTAGATAGGTTTGAGTCAAGTATTCATTAGATCTAATCTCATTAGATTAGTGAAATCTAATTTGAGTTAAACTCAAACTAAAACTAATCAAATTAAATTTGATTTAATTTGATTAAGATCCAATCCTAATATTTGATCAAATCAAATAATATGCAACAATTATAATTTAATCCTCCTATAACTTACTAACTCTTCGTAAGTCCTCAATGTAACTTTATATTTTAGTCCAATATCAATCAAATTGATAATTAAGACTACTTACGATTTATGATTTAAAATCACGATTCGACAGCCCAATCAGTCAGGACCTCTTTATATATGATCTTATAGATTCTATTCTATCTAGTAATGAAAAATATTTTGATCTCCATCAAAATATCATTGAAACTCCCTTCAATAGATTGAAACAGTTCCAACTCTCCAATCGAGAATTATTGATCATCAAAATAATTCTCATTGATTTCACAATCCATCAGTGACACCTAGCAGCATGTGGTGGTAATTTAGTAGAACAGAAAGATGAACTTTTAAATGTAGTTATCATGTGATTCAGTTCTTATATCGTGAGTTTCGACAAGATAGAGGTATAAAAAACTCGTCAAACCCCATCATCTGTCATATGTAAGATTTATTCGATTTGAGTTTATTTATGAATTTAATGAAAACTCTTTTCCAACATTCACATTGTTCTCGTCAAGATCTTTCGAACTCAATCTCATAAATCATATAGGACTACTCCTTTACTACTAAGATCGATAGATTCCATCTAGGTACATATCTTATTCCTACAATGAACCTACTGCAGCCAACATACATCTCATGATTCTGTATGGCTAGGAGATCGAGCTATGGTGCAGTCAAACTATAGCAACCTCATTGTCAATAGCCGAGGCATCGTAAATTTAAGAACCACTGACACAACTATAGTATCGAGAATGTCACTGATGAGTGAATAGACATCCAAGTGACTTTTCGTGTTGGTTATGCTCCATACTATTATTCTCTAACAACCATCCGCACTCTCGCTCTAGTATCCTTACATTATAAACTTGAGACTTGTCTATTCTAAGAGAAGCGATCAGTGCACCAATCTTATCGGACATTCATCATTTTCGTGATGATCCTTCGATCAAAAGTAATTTAAGAATTAACCATCAATGACACATCAAATTCTCAACTCTTGAGAATATATATCATCATCTTATTAATTTTTAAATAATTCATGAATATATACACTACATGAATGGCATTAACTGTCCTAATTATTTAGGTCAAATATAAAATTATATCCTAGAAAGAATTAATGTGTCAGTCCAATTGACTTCTAGAACATATCTAACAATCTCTCACTTACACTAAAACTAATCTGCCATAAATCTAAGTCCCATTTTCTCAAGATGTATTTTAGTCTTGGCTGGCTAAATCATTTAGTCAGTGGGCCCGCCATATTTTCATGGGGTCTACTCTAATCCTTAAAGTCTTACTTTTCAAATAGTCGTGAATCATCACTCTTATGTGCTAAGAGCTCTAGTAAGACCTTGGCTCCGTAGCTAGAGTTATGGCACCATCGTTGACTAAGAACAGTGTTGTGTTATCTTATGACATTACATCTAATTTTATAATAACCAAATACTCTCTTAGCCATCTCATAAGTAGCGACATACTCGACTTCTAAAATCTACAATGATCAATTGTTTGGAACTCTTTCAATTTATCGAATCTCATTACATAAAAAATACGTCCTGATGTAGACTTTCTACCATCAACATTAAATTTAAAATCTGAATTATGAATCTTTTATCATCAATTTTCTTCTCCTCCCAAAGAACATGAGCACATCCTAACTACTTCTCAAGTACTTAAAAATATTCTTTACAGCTATCCAGTACTCTCAATCTGGATTCAACCAATGTTTGCTTGTGACACTCACAGCAAGGACTATATCGGATCATGTACATAGTATGGTATATATAAGGCTCCCTTTAGTCGAAGCATAAGGGATCTAGTTCATGTGCTGAATCACTTCAAATATGTCAAAGCATATTTTTTGGGAGAGATCAGTCTCATGCCTAAAGAGTAAAAATCTTTCTAGGAGTTATCCATGCTGAACCCTTCAGCACTTCTTCTATGCATTATTTCTGTGAAAGATTTAGTATCCCCTTAGGTCTATCTCATAGACCTAGATCTATCTCATAAATCCTTATTGGATGCTTCTCGAGATCCTTTATGAAGAATTTATTTAGATAATCAAATTTTAAACTAATGTCAGCATAGGAATAACTTTTCTTATCATGAGGATGTCATCCAGGTACAATATGAGGATCATGACAATTATCCCACTGACCTTCTTATAAATATATATTTTTCTCAAAGAATATTTGATCACATCAAACAATTTGATCACATCAAATTCATATTCCTTATCTCCCATGAGGAATACTTTCTCTATATCCTCTATCAAAATATCTAAGTATCTTTGGATAGGATTAAAGATTATAAGATAAAGGAGGGACTGCATGTACTGGCTCAATATGAATAGGTTCTATGACTCATTGCTCTTAAAAGACTTTCTCTTTGAGCTCAATTTTTCTGCCACTATTCCATCTTGGACAAACTATTTCTCCAAGAACATACAATATTGGGCCACAATTATATTATGATTCTTAAGAAGAAATTAGTATTCCTAAAACCCTTTAGGATGCCTTGAAACGAGTCTCATAGATCTAACCTCTAACTTGGTCCATATGTCAACACTTGACATGGGCCAAATATCCTATACATGCCACATTTCATACGGCATGATAGAAAAGATTTAGAGAAAACTTTATTCATTAAGTGAAGCATATTCCTAAAGAAATAAGGGAAGATCAGTGATGCTCATCATGGATTGGATTATATCAAATAGAGTCCAATTCCTCCTTACCAACACCCTGTCGAGTTAAGGTGCACCAAAAAGAGTCCATTATGAGACTGTATTATTTTCACGAGATAGATTAGAAACTCCTACTAAGGCATACACCTCTTCAATCTCATCGAAGAATCTTAAGAATTTTTTAGTTTATTTTTTATTTCATATCTGAATTCTATAAATTTTTAAGATTTTAAATTTATGTCTCCCACATATACCCATAATCACCAATATAAGTAATGAAGTAAAAATAATCAACCCTAATCAGCTCATCAAATGGGCTGTATACATCAATCTATATTAGGACAAGTATATCAATGGTCCTCACCTCATGTCCTACAAAGGATGGTTTGGCCTTCTATCCTTGAAGATAGAATCCATAAATTGAAAATGACTTGAGAGTCGATGAGCCTAAGAGCTCATATCTTTTCAATTTATTTATTCTGTCCTCTCCAACATGATCGAGCCTGAGGTACCACATATACTTCAGGTTTATCTCATCTATGGATCTCTCAAATCTTATGACACTCACTATCTTCTCATACCTTCTGAAGGCATGCCTCTTATCCTTTTCTTTAGGTTCTCCAAGTATATAGGAATGCTTCCTCTTGAACTCTTCAAGATCCCATCGATAGTAACCAACTCAACCAAGGTGCAATCGATTTTTTTCATATGATAGTTTACTATAAACTATCCATATGAATTGATAAGAGATTGTAGGATCAAATCCATATGCAATTCCTTATACCTAGATATACTGAGCTTCTCAAGCTCATTAAGTCCTTAATCATTGTCAGACAATGATCATGAACTAATTATCCTTTGATCAATATCAGATGGTTTGGTGACTTAGAGATATCCTAGTTAGCTAACTTCTCGAAACTTAAAATCATTTAAGTTCCTAAGCCAGTCATTATAACTTGATCGGTTAGTCAACTGATTTTAAGTTTGTCAGGATTGAAAGTCAGTTTTAATTCTATAGAGAGTAGAGATTCTAGTTAAATATTTATACTCGATTTTATATTTATTCTAGAGACTTTTAAATAAATGTGCTCCCATTAATTTTTTGGATTCCAATACTCCTCAGATTGAAAAGCGAAAATCCCTTCGTGAGTTAAGATTTCTAGCGGGTATTGTGGTCTCACCAATTGCCACACCACCTCACTTGATAGATCTTGATGAATGTGTCAACCAATGAGTAGATAACTCTTGCTTAATACTTCTTAAGTAAATTACAGCGGACTTGGTCTTTAAGTTCTAAGATCTTACCTGATAGATCTTGACCTCATTCTTTAGTTAAGTTAGACCCACCATTGAGCATGAGTTAAGCCATCATTGGATCCTCACCTGATAGATCTTGAGTCCAACCCCATCTCCATCCTGCATATAGAGTAGTTGTTTCTCTCTTGATGTAACTGAACCATTGTATCCAGCTGAAAACAATCAACATCAAAGAAAGTACGATACTCTACAATGGTGGAAGACCCCTCGACTTAATATTATTAAAGATATTTTAATTTAGATCTCTTTAATCTTTCATAACTGTTATGACTAACCTTAAGGGCATGGACTAGCTCGAATCACGAAGCAACCACATCAAGACTAATCAACCAAACTGGCCAGATAAGTATAAAATCGATGGAGAACTCTCTGTTGCTTTCCTTAGACACCAATAAATTGGTCAAATCAATGAACAAAACCAATTAAATAGCCACATCTCTTTAAACCACTTTTTTTTAGACACCAATAGGTCAATTAAATTTGAATAGGTTAGCTCATGTAACTCAGGCTCGAGCCACTAAGCTACATCAGGTCTTTGAGTTAATCAATCCAACATGAGACTATTAATCGATATGAACAATCTACAACTATTGGATTGATCTTGAGCACTCTTGACCTAATCTTAATCAACTCTTGATTGGGTTGGGTCAACCGTTCATCTTGATTGAGCCCTACCATGTACAATCGATTATTCAAAATAATCGAATTACTAGACCTAATTGAACTACCCAAGCCCAAACCCTCATATTTTATGTTTAAGATTAAGATCTTAAATTCTCAATTTCAGATCCTTAATTAACTGCATCATGAACATGAGGTAGTTTAGATATCGAAACTACTTTCATATCTAAATATTTAATTATGTATCTCATACATGAATCTAGGATTTTAAATTAAAGGGTCTCATCTCACATCATCCTAGGACAACCATTCGGCACAATCTCTATTATGCTAGGGCAACCTTATGTCAAGATAATTTTGATTAACCCAATCAATTTAGATCTAATCTAAAATAGATTTTATCATTTATACATCTCATGTATATTTAGATCTAATAACATGCATCTCATGTAATATCAAATCAGAATATGTATCTCATATATAACTACATCTATACATATCACATATGCATATCAATTATACATCTCATGTATAAACAAAATATAATATATCACATGTATTTAAATTAGATCTAATCTAATTTACTAAATCTGATTTTCAGATTTAAAGATTTAATTTTCAGATCTACACATATCACATATGCATATACATCTCATGTATAATCTAGATCTAATACATCTCATGTATATTTAAATTAGATCAATCTAATTTATTAGATCTAAAGATCTAATTTTTAGATCTTAATGACATGCATGTGACACAAAATCATAGCTCTGATACCACTTGTAAGAAATCCGACTTTCGGGATATGCATGTGAAGATCAGAACATGCATATTTTAATTTTAAAAATCATGAACGCAGCAAAATTAAAATTGATCTAGATTTAAAATTATTTTAAATCTAACATATATAAAATTATAGATCTAATCTACACATGCTAGAAAAATTCACATGCTAAAATTAAGATGCTAAAAAATAAAGATCAGATTTAGATCTTTACCTTTGCGTAGGTAGATCTTCACCATGATCCGATGGTCTGTGGTAATCTGATGAGGTTCCTGTAGAGCCGTATATGCATCCAATCTCTATGGATATCCATTGAGATTGATCTAATCAGAAGGACTCGATCTCACCAAGGTGCTAGCTCCTTTGCAGAGATCGCTTCCTAGATTGTCGAATTGGATTGATCTTTTGATCTTCTTCTCAAAAGAATCAATAAGATCAATACGAGGATGATGAAATCAGATCACATCTAATTTTTTTTATTTTTCTTCTCAAGAGAAAATCAAAGATATATTGAAAAAGATAAGAGATCTAATCTCTTTCTTCTTCCATCTTGTCCAACTCTTGGACTAAATCTAAGAAAGGTAGAGGAGAACTTTTGTCCATCTCATGAACTAATAGGAAGAGATAAAAATCAGATCAAATCTGATTTTAATTATGTTCAACTTTTGAACATGTACAAAGCAGAACCGTCCATCTCATGGACTAAAATAAATCAAACCAAATCTGGTTTTAATCATGTTCAACTCTTGAACATGTATGGAAGGGAAGATGATAGAGACATATCCAACTCTTTAGACAAGGAGAGAAAGAGGAGAGATGTTCAACTCTTGAACATAAGATAAGGGAGAAAGAGAGATCTTACCTTCAATAACCAATCTTTGGTTGTAAGAAAGAAGAGGAACAACCCTCACATGCCAACCCAAAGAGCCGTGGCATCATCTCTCCTTTTTCCATGCTTGCTGCCTTGGGACGTGCATCCCAGGATGGGATGCACAACCCAGGTTCTCCTGCTACCTTGGGATGCGCATCCCAAGGCAGGATGCACAATCCAGTCTCCTCCTCCTATAGATTTTTTAGTAGGTGCCCCTCTTATCCCTATTTAAGGGGAGTTAGTTAGGATTTTAGTTAGAGTCCAAATCCAAGTGGAAGTTGGAGTCTAATTTAGATTGGACTCAGTCCAATCTCATTAGACTTATGAGACCCAATCTAAGTCAAATTAAAATCAGATCTAATCAAATTAAATCTGATTTAAATTGACTAAGATCATATCCAAATCAAACATGGCTACAGATTAGGTCAAACCTAATCTAGATAGGTTTAAGTCAAGTACTTATTAGATCTAATCCATTAGATTAATGAAACCTAATTTAAGTCAAACTCAAACCAAAACTAATTAAATTAAATAC
>KE508101.1:31093-43379 GCA_000441515.1 Elaeis oleifera | reverse complement strand
GATCTAATCCTTGTTGCTCAATCAAATTGAGCTAATCAATAATTTAATTACTAATTAATACTTCATTAATTTACTATCACTTAGTGAATAAATTCATTATAATTTTTGCATAAGGTTAACTATTAATTGAATTGACAATTAAACCCTTGAATGATTCTCAATCGTTGATCAACCACATAATCAGTCAGAAATTTTTTAACTATGATCCCATAGGTTCGAACCTATATCGATAGCACAAAATAATTTTAACTAATCGATGTAACCATCTAGCAATAGAATCTGACGTCCGAATAGATCGAATGATGATGAAGCGACATTCAAGAATCTACTGGCTTATGATTACTATATAATTCATCCTTTTAATCCTAATGCTCAAGGAGACCTAAGGTTTAGCTATCAACCTTAGATAAGTTATCCACATTATCTTTCAATCTTTCAAATCCATCACATGGATTATCTGGGCCAGGTTTTGCCAAATTGAAATATAGTGATATATTAACTCCTACTTATTCAGAGGGATCAATCCCATCTTGACTCATGCACCGACTTGACAAATACTTAACTACATCCAAAAATTTTCATCACTAATTAAAATTTAGATAGTCCAGCACCAAAGTACAGTGAGTTGCTTGCAAGTCACTATGGTGATCTCAATCGCAGAGACACTTATACCCATATCCTTCTCAAGCTACTCTTGACAGTAGAGTACTCCACAATTGGTCATGTTCCATGATGATATACTCCTACATCTCATTTGTATGCCATACCAATCTCTCCATACTATTTGATTATGAGGATAACCAATGCATATAGCACACAACGATCGATACTTGATATCACTATCATCCTAGTAATAGCGTATCGTTTGGTCATAAAAGAGTTTAAGAATTATGTGATAAATCTTCTTTTATTAATCAAAGTAGTCTTAAGGACTTCATTACAACATAGGAGTTCATTAGAAGATGTAACCTTATGATGAAAAAGACTAAATAATTTTATTATTGATCAATTTATATATATTTATAATTAGCACAATCATCAAATGATTGACTTTAAAACATAATTCTCAATAGGCCAGCCTCCTCATCTTGAGGAGTCTCAAATCGATAGTACTCTTGTAAGTAAAAGCAAGCATGTATTAATAAATAGAATATAAACCTACTATAAATTAAAATTAAATATCTTTGACTTATCAGGAATATCTTTCAGGCTGCATCATGAAACTCTGATGCCCAATTAGAGAACTCATTCATCGGTCCCAGCATTAATTGTCGAATGATTTCGGTAACCACATGAGGTACTTTATGCTCTCTAAATGTACTGTAAAATTGATTTTGAATGATAAATGTTAGACTTTAAAATAGCTAAATTTTAAACTGTTATCTCCAAAATTATTTTGATGATTATAAAATATTAGAGCATATTTCGATACCAGTATTTTCAAAGATGACAAAGAATATTTTTTATAAAAAAGATGCAATAAAAGACTCTGAATTCAATTGAGGATCATTTGAGTCAAGAGAAAATATTTGGAAGGAAATCAAAATAAGAAAATTAGTTTAAGGGAGTCGAGCTGACTCTGTCGGAAACTGAGTCAGCTCTAGCATGGTATGCCTCCAACAATTTGGCTTGGCACGTAGTCGAGCCGACTCAAGGTAGATCCGAGCTGGATCTTTCAGGGTAATAGAAGGCTATTTTGGGTTCTGGTGATCGAGCCAGCTTGAAGCAGCATCCGAGCCAGCTTTATCATGTCAGCAGAAGATCATTTTGAAAATACAAGTTGAGCCAGCTCAAAGAGTGATCCGAGCTAGCTCTCTCAGTCAAGCAGAAGGCTGGATTTTGAAAATACTTATTCGAGCCGACTCAAGGATAATCCAAGCTGACTTGATGATATTTGACAGTCTCAACAGATAGTTTTTTAGACATAATTTTTTTGTCAGAAAAAGCTCCCAACGGCTCTTTTTCTATCTCCAACGGTCACAAATGGCTAGTTTCATGTCCAAATCACTTATAAGTTGGAAGGAATGATCAAGAGATGAAAAAGAAGCCAAGGAAAGAGAAATAGATAACTGTTCATCCAAAAAGAAAAGAAAATCTACATTCATTGCATTCAAGAGTGTTCATCAACTCTCCACCAATTAACTCTTGATTCCTTCAGAGCATTAGAGTGAGAACAAGGAGCTTTTATTGCCGACATTCAAGTCCCCAACCATCGAGCTTCAATGACAACAATCCAACCTTCCATAAGGGGTTCTTTTGTTATTTTGCTTTCATTTCTAATTTACTGTAACAGTTCCAGCTGGGGCTAAAACTTAAAGGGTTAATCTTGTACCAAACTAGGGTTAGTTTGGAGTGCCTTAGGATAACGCTTATAAAGATTTTGATTCGTTGACCTGAGTTAAATTAATTAGATTTGTTTGTAAGCCCAGTGAAAATAAACACACTGTAATCAGGTTGATTATAGTAAAAATTCTCAAGTTATCTCTTGGGGAGTGGATATAGGTACTTGAAGTATACTAAACCACTATAAATTTATTGTGTTTATGTGGTTGTGATCTCTTTTCCTTTCTGCATCTAGTTTCAGCTCATTTAATCATTGCATATCCTATTTACTCGACTTTCTGCACAGCATACATCATCTTAAATTTATAAAAAAGTTATAACAACCCTATTCACCCCCTCCTCTCTCGGGTTGTCCTGCTGGATAATAATTGATATCAGAGCAAGTGCTCTAATATTACTTGTTGAGCTAATTGTCAGGAGCTAAAGTTCATGGCAATCCAACTAGGAGGCTCACTTACTGAGAGGTAGTCCACAAATAGACCACCGCTTTTCAATAGATCTAATTATACCTATTAAAAAGCTCGCATGCATATTTTCATACAAGCATTAAACTATGATATGTGGAATATAATCATTAATAGCCCACACATACCGACAATCATTGTAGATGGCATTCCTTCATCCAAGCCTGAAAAGGATTGGGATGAAACAGATAAGAAAAATGCTCAATTGAATGCCAAGGCAATGAGTGTCCTCTACTATGCTCTTGATGCAAATGAGTTCAACCAAATTTTCACATGCAATTCTATACAGAAAATTTGGGATAGGCTCGAGGTAATGCATGAAGGGACAAATCAAGTGAAAGAATCTAAGATTAACATGTTTGTTCACCAATATGAGTTATTTAAGATGGATCCTATTAAGTCAATTACTAGCATATTTACTAGATTTATTGATATTATTAATAAATTAAGAGCTTAGAAAAAGTCTATACTAATAGTGAATTAGTAAGAAAAATTCTCAAATTTTTATCTAAAATATGGGAGGCAAAAGTCACAGCTATCTAAGAGACGAAGGACTTGAACAAACTGCCACTTGAGGAGCTTATTGGATCGTTGATGACACACGAGTTGGCAATCGGACAGCACATAGAAAAGGAGAGTTAAAGAAGAAATAATAGCTTTGAAGTCTACTGCAGCTGAAAAGATGAAGGGCAGTCCACCGAAGATGAAGATGATGAGGATATGGCCCTGATGATCAGAAAGTTCATGGGAAGGAGAAGGCAAGGCTTTAGGAAGAAAATCTATCTAAGAGTGAGCCAAGCAGTAAAAAAAAAAAGAAAGAAAAGAAGCCATCCTTATGCCATGAGTGCAAAAGAGCTAGTCACTTTAAGACCGACTATCCAACATTGAAGAAGACCTTCAAAAGATGCAAAAAGAAGACAATGGTCACATGGAGCGACAGCGACATGAAGGGTTCAGATAAGGAGATCCAAAATGAAGCCAACTTGTGCTTCATGGCATAAGAGGATGAGGTAAATTCAGAATCTTCTCTAGAATTTACATTCCATGAGCTACAAGATGCCTTCTATGATTTGATGACAGACTTTAAGAAGATTAGCATAAAAATAAAATCTAAAACTAAAAATGAGATGCTAATCAAAGAGAAGGAAGAAATCCTTGAAAACTACAATAAATTGAAGGAAAAAATGAGACCTTAAAAAAGATGTAGATAGACTAAAATCATTGGTTGAAAATTCACATGTAGCTCTAAAAAATTGTAAATGATACTAAATAATCAAAGAGAAGTATGCGATAGAGCTGGTCTAGGTTATAAACCAAACAATAAGCAAATTTTTTTAAAAATTTCTTCACTGCATCACTATCTAGTGATAGCACCTCACACATCACTTGCTTTAGCTGTGGTAGAGTAGGACATAAGGCTTATATTTACAACACAAAAAAGTTTAATAAAAAATAATTAAAAAAATTTGGGTTCCAAAAGGAACAATGACTGTTGACCCTAAAGGATCCAAGAAAACTTGGATACCTACGAAAGTTATTTGATTTTCTTGCAGAAATATTTTACAGCCAATGGATCAAAAGAAAATGATATTTGGATAGTGACTATTCAAGGCATATGACGAATGATAAGGAGTAGTTTCTACCCTTAAAAGAAGGAAGGGAGAGTAGTCACCTTTGGCGACAACAGCAAAGGTAAGATTATTGGTATTGATAAAATTCAGATTACCCCCACTACCTCATTGATAATATTCTTTTAGTTGATAACTTAAGACATAACTTACTTAACATAAGTCAATTGTGTGATAAAAAAATTGAAGTAATATTTAAATTATCTTCATGCATAGTCACTAGTCTCTTTGCTGATAGAATCAAATTCATTGGATATTGGCATGGCAATATTTATATGATTGATCTGGATGACATAGTCATGATAAGTGGCCAATATTTGTTGCTAATGATGCTAAAATCAAAGATATTACTTGGCTATGGTATTGGAGATTAGGACATGCAAATATGCATGCTTTATCGAAATTAGTTGCAAATGACTTAGTTAAAGGATTATCTAAGTTAAATTTGAATATGATCATATTTGTGATGCTTGTCAACTAGAAAAATGAAATAGGAGAACTTTTAAATCTAAAAATATAGTTTCAATTTCTAGATCATTTGAATTAATTCACATAGACTTATTTGGACCAACTAGGACCACAAGCCTAAGTGGTAAGAAATATGGACTTATGATTGTAGATGATTTTTCAAGATTTACATGGTTTTATTTTAGCACATAAAGATGAAATTTTTTTACTTTTCAAAATTTTATATAAAATTTTGAATGAAAAGAACACTACAATAGTTTGTATTTGTAGAGATCGTGGAACATAATTTGAAAACTCAAATTTTGAAAACTTTTACAATAAAATGGATATGAACATAATTTTCTACACCAAGGACCCCACAAAAAATGTAGTTGAAAGAAAAATAGAATCCTAGTAGATATGGCCCATACCATGTTGTGTAAAGAAAATTTACCCAAATACTTTGGGTTGAAGCCATAAGCATAGCATGTTATATCCTAAATAGAGTTTCAATTCGACTTATTTTAAAGAAACCCCTTATAAGCTTTGGAAAGAAAAAGATCCAATATTAACTACTTTCATATTTTTGATTGCAAATACTTTATTCATAATCATGAAAAAGATAATCTAGGTAAATTTGATGCTAAGTCAGATGAGGATATGTTTCTTGGATAGTCCACATCCAGTAAAGCATATAGGATCTTTAACAAATGCACCTTGATTATTGAAGAATCCATTCATGTCATTTTTTATGAAGCTAGCAATCCTTCCTCAAGAAAGGAAGACTTGCTTGATGATGATACAGCTACCATGGAGAATGGATTTGAGGAGCTCAATTTGAGAGAAAAATCAACCCAAAGAGATGATGAAGCAACAAACGATGATAAATAAGAGAAAAGTACTGGACAAGAGGTAACTAAGGAGCATAGTGATCTATCCAAAGAGTGGAGGTATGTACATAACCATCCAAAAGATCTTATTATTGATGATTCTTTACAAGGGATAAGAACTAGAACTTCATTTAGAGATATTTTTGATTACCTTGCTTTTGTCTCACAAATTGAACCTAAAAGTATAGAAGAGACAGAAAATGACTCAAATTGAATGCTTGCTATGCAAGAGGAGCTAAATCAATTTGAGAGAAATAGTGTGTGGACACTAGTTAGTAGACCTATTGACCATCCCATTATTGGAACCAAATGGGTTTTAAAATAAATTGGATGAAAATGGCAATGTAGTTAGAAACAAAGCTAGATTAGTGGCCAAAGAATATAATCAAGAAGAAGAGATTGACTATGATGAAACATATGCTCCTGTAGTAAGATTAGAAGCTATTAGATTGTTAGTTACTTTTACTTGCTATATGAACTTTAAATTATTTCAAATGAATTTGAAAAGTGCCTTCTTGAATGGTTATATCACTAAAGAAGTTTTTGTAGAACAACCTCCTAGATTTGAAGATCATTTATTCTCAAATCATGTTTTAAGTTGAATAAAGCTTTATATGGCCTAAAACAAGCATCTAGGGTATGGTATGAAAGACTTAGCAAATTTTTGTTAGTAAATAAATTCAATAGAGGTAGTATAGACGCAATGCTATTTCTGAAAAGAAAATATAATGACCTTCTTGTAATTCAAGTTTATGTGGATGACATCATTTTAGGAGCTACTAATGAGGATCTTTATCAAGAATTTGCTGAGTTAATGTAGGATGAATTTAAGATGAGCATGATGGGAGAGCTGACCTTCTTCCTTGAATTTTAAATCAAATAAATAGAGGAAAAATCTTTATCAATCATATTAAGTACATTAGAAAATTCTTAAGAAGTTTGGTATGGAGAACGCAAAGAAATCAGCACACCAATGAGTCCCACATGCAGACTTGACAAAGATGAAAGTGGTAAGAGTGTGAATGAAAACCTCTACAGAGGTATGATTGATTCTCTACTTTACTTGACTGCAAGTAGGTTAGATATACTTTTTAGTATTTGCTTATGTGCTAGATTTCAATCTAACCTTAAAGAATCCCATATGCTAGCTGTCACAAAATTTTAAGATACTTATGGAAACTCAAAACTTAGGCTTATGGTGCTCTAAACAAACTTTAATTGATCTAATTGGATTTTCAGATGCTGATTATGGGAGATGTAAAATTGATAGAAAAGTATAAGTGGAACATGTCAATTCCTAAGGTTGAATTTAATCCCATGATTTAGCAAGAAGTAAAATTTGGTAGTATTGTCCACGACCGAAGTCGAGTATATTGCAGTCGAAAGTTGCTGTACTCAACTTCTATGGATTAAGCAACAACTCAAGGATTATGACATTGAGCAAAATAAAATTTTCTTAAAATGTGATAATACTAGCACTATAAATCTAACAAAGAACCCCATTCAACATTCAAGAACTAAACATATTAGAATTATACATCATTTTATCAGAGACCATGTTCAAAATAATGATATTGTATTTGAATTTGTGTCAACTGAAGAACAATTAGCTGACATCTTCAAAAAAACTATTTAATGAAGATAGATTTAATGGGATTAGGGGTGAATTAGGAGTTTGTGATCCTTTTCAATGAATATTCACTTCAATATGTGTATTGCTCTTGTAATGGTTGACTTGATCCTTACATTTTAAAATTTAATGAATTAATTTTATTTTTATAAATTCTTTGAAACTGTGGTCGATTCGGCTCGACTTTGCAGCCAAGATAACTTGACTGTCGAGCCAACTCAAATTGAGGTTCGAGCTAGCTCGACATGTCGGGACCTAATTTTAAAATTGCCGACCTTTTCAAAACTCTATTCTTCTTCATCCGAGCTTGCTCACTCCGAGCTTTTCCCAGCTCTGACCCTAGTCCCTCCAAAAATCCTATTTTTCTCCTTGTCCGACCCTTTAACCATTGAAATCTCCGAGTCATGGCTCCCAAATCTCAGATAGCCGAGGCAAGGAAGCATCGACAGTGGCACCGAGCAAAACCCATTCCAAGAAGAAGCAACACAGAGGCTCAGCTCGATCCGCCCCCTCCTCCTCAACCTCACTCTGACTTTGGTCTCTATGGCATCCAGAGCTATTACTACTGGAAGAAAGGTCAATTTTGAAGTTTTGGATGAACAAGGATTTCAAATTGGATCGTGGATCCAACAGCAGGGCTGGAAGATAATGTGTTCACAAGAGGTACCGCTCTATCCCCACCTTGTTCGAGAGTTTTTTGAAAATCTAAGGATGGATATCGAGTTCACTGGATTAGTAGTAAAGGATGCTGAGATTATTTAAATCAAAGGAGATTAGGGCACCTTCTACAAATGCCCTCCTCTGGACTCCAATCAGTTGAATTGCTAAATGATTTTGATGGAATGGAGAGGCTCCTAGGTAGGAATCTTCCAAAGAAGTATGACATTCATGATGCCAACCTCCTACCCGTTGAACGCAAGCTTCTCCACAACATGATCCATCGAATTTTCTTCCCACAGATAGGAAGATTCGATTGGATTTCTTTGAGGGATCTAGACATAATGTATCACAAGGTAAATGGCACCGCTATAAACCTACCTTTCTTCATGATTGAGCAAATGAAAAATGTAGCAGGAAGTTTAAGAGTCAGGCATGTCTCCCTTATGGAATGGTCTTCACTATGATATTCAGAGAAGCAGGCATTGAGTTGGATGGTAAGAACTGCAAGCCACTCAAACACACTGACTACTACTTTATCCACACTCTCCATCATATGAAGTTCCATAAAGAAGGAGATGAATGGATCAGAGAGGATGAAGAAGAGCAGCCCAAAGAAGTTTCTGAATCTTCCTCCTCTTCTCCATCAGATTCAGCTGAGCCATCCTCTCTTGCACCCGATGCTGGACCATCATCACCTGCTCCTTTATACCCTCCTCCTGCTCCTTTATCCCCTCCTCTTGCTCCAACTCTTGCATCTGTAGCTAGTGAGCATCATCCTACCTCCCCTCGTACGCCCGTGATGCCTCACACTTTTTCTACCAAGGGGGTTATGGATCAGATGATGGATCGCATGGGCATAATGCTAGCTAACTTCAAGTCTCAAATTTTACAAAGCTACGAGGCACTTCTGGAGTAGACTCAGACTCAGATCCAGCAGCTATGTGGTGATCTATTGAGGATTACATTGAGACTTGAGAGCTTAGAGAGAGTGGTGGACCACCGACCTGTCACAGACCAGAGGAGTGATCCCTCAAATCTTCAATAGTACATCTTTCAGAGTCTCGAGGAGATAAAAGTCTCTTTGAAGGGGCAGTTTGATTCTCATACCTTAGTAAAAAATTTTAAGATATCTTAAAGACAACGGCATAGTCTCTCAATGAACTCCTCCCGAAATACCTCAACTCAATGAGGTATCTGAAAGAAAGAATAGGACCCTATTGGATATGATCAGATCCATGATGAGCTTCACTGATTTACCCTTATATCTTTGGAGACATGCTTTATTAACTGTAATTCACTTATTGAATAGGATTTCATCAAAATTTGTTCCTACCACATCATATGAGATATGACAAGGTAAGAAGCTGAGTCTAGATTATCTTAAGACTTGGAGATGTTCGATCTATATCAAGAGATAGATGGCTGATAAATTAGAGGATAAATCTGTAATAGCTCATTTTATAGGATATTCAAAAGAATCAATAGGATACTACTTCTATTTTTCATAAGATCACAATATGATAGTGAGTCAGAATACCATATTTCTAGAAAATTATTATCCAAGATGATGGCAGTGGGAGGTTAGTTGAGCTTGAAGAGAAAGTCTCTAAAGAGCAAAGAGCTATGGATCCTCAGGAACCCACTATTCATGAGCCAGTAGTTGATGTTTCTCTACCACCTCGTAGATCTAGCAGGATCTTCCAACCTCTTAAAAGATACATGGGTATACTTATGGAGAAAGTAAGGAAAATGTTCCTTATGAGAGATAACGGTCAGGGTGATGATCCTAATATCTTTGACAAGATGATGTCTAACATCGATTTTAAGAAATAATTAGATGCAATAAAGTCAAAGATTGACTCGATGTACTCGAATCAAGTATGGACCTTAGTAGATCCACCGGAGAGTATAGTACCCATTGAATATAAATGGATCTATAAAAAAAAATAGATACCGATGGTAAGGTAGAGACCTATAAAGCTAGGCTCGTGATAAAGGTTATAGTCAGCATGAAGATATTTACTATCAAAAATCTTTCGTCTATAGCCATGCTGAAATTCATCCGCACTTTTCTTGCTATTACAGCTTATTATGATTATGAAATCTGACGGATGGATGTGAAAACTGCCTTCCTGAATGGATATCTTGAGAAAGATATCTATATGGAGCAGTCTTAGGATTTCATATCTGGTGATGGTGATCACCGAGTCTGCAAGCTGTAAAAGTCTATATACAGATTAAAGTAAGCTTCTCAGAGTTAGAATCTTCATTTTGATGATACGATCAAATCATTTGGTTTCATCAAGAATGAAGAGAAACTTTGTATATATAAGAGGGTCAGTCAGAGTGTAATTATATTCTTCATATTGTACATAGATGATATTCTCCTCATTGAGAATGATATTCTCATGTTGACCTCGACCAGAAGATGGTTGTCCAAAAAATTCTCCATGAAAGACCTAGGGGAAGCATCCATAGAATAAAGGTCTATTGAGATAGATTTAAAGGATGCTAAGCCTATCACAAAAGCTATACATAGAACAAGTGTTGAAGAGGTTCAGTATGAAAATTTTAAACAGGATTCTTACTTCTTAGATATGATATTCATCTTTTCAAGACGATGTGTCTGACCACATCTAAGAAAATTCAGTGCATGAGTAAGATTCCTTATGCCTCGGACATAGAGAGCCTCAAGGATACCATATTATGTACTCGACCTGATATTGCCTATGTTGTAAATGTTATGAGTAGGTATCACTCAAATCCAGATGAGAAGTACTGGATAGCTATGAAGAACATCCTTAAGTACTTAAGAAAATTAAGAATTTATTCTTAATCTTTGGAGGAGCTTCTGAGTTATGAGTGAAGGGGTATACTGATTCAGACTTCATGTCTGATCCTAATGATAGAAAGTCTATGTCAGAATATGTGTTCGCATGCAATGGTAGTGCAATTAGTTGGAAGAGTTCTAAGCAACCCATCATAGTGGATTCGACCACAAAAGCTGAATATATCATCGTTTCGAATGTTACAAAAGAAGGCTTTTGATTTAAAAAATTCATCATGGAGCTTGAGGTAATGATATTGGATGCCATACCACTTTATTGTGATAATAATAGAGCCATAGCACTTGCTAAGGAGCTGAGATCTCATCAAAAATTAAAGCACATCGAGCAGTGGTTTCATATCATACGTGACTACCTCAAAAGAATATGTTAAAGTGTGAAGAGTAGACTTCACGGACAACGTGGTAGATCTACTAACAAAGCAATTGAGCCAGTCAAAGATGAAAATCCACCTTAAGAAGATGGAATATAGATTAATGACCAATTGGCTTTAGTCCAAGTGAGAGATTTGTTAAATGTATGTCTTAAAAGCCAATATGGCTGACACATTGTAATAAATCTAAGATATAATTTTATATTTAATATATTGATTTGATCGATAAAGGATAAGTTTAATTTTATTCAAATGTGATGTGTCCTTGAATCATCGATGGAATTAATATTTTGATACATATTCTCAAAGTGTTGAGAATTAGAGACATATATAAAATTTTAAATATTTTGGTCATAGTATCATCATGAGGATGGTGATCGATCTGGTTAGACCGACATACAAATTATTTTTTTTGAGATAGATGAGTCTCTGATCTACAATATAGAGACACTGAGCAATGAGTGCATATAGTTATTAGAGAATAACTAGTACTAAGCGTGACCATACGAAAGATCACTTAGATTTTTAATCAATCATCAATGATTGTCTCGATGTTGTAGTTGTATGAATGATCCTTTGATCTGTAATGATACAACTACTTACAGTGAGGCTGCTGGAGTTTGACTGACACATAAACATGATCTTATTGAGATCTTGTAGTGGATGTGGGTAATAGTTGGTCCACTATAGGAGTAGGGTATGCATCTAAATGGAATCATCGATCTTGATAGAGAGAAGTAGTCCTATGAGATTTAAGAGATTAAGTCTGAGAGTCTGTGACCACAGCAGTATGATAGATGAAAATAGTTTTCATGAGGATCACAATTAGACTAGAGCTAATCGAACCTATCATATGATTGATGATGAGGTTTGATGATTTATCCATGATCCACCATCTAGTCGAGACTTATGATAAAGGGACTGAATCACATGTAAACTATACCTTGAGATTCTTTTTCGATTTTACTAGGTTGTCACTACATACTGCTAGGTGTCACTGATGGA